>JAGFMF010011696.1:3933345-3996517 GCA_019455555.1 Galemys pyrenaicus
CTCCCTGCTCTCTGTGGTGAATCCTCTCAGCCCCCCCCCCCCACATCTGGCCTGAACCCCAGTGCTTGTATGCATAAATAAATAAATCTTAAAAAAAAAGACCATTAAAAAAAAAAGAATGCATGCATTTATCGTGGAATACCAAGGAGGAGTGAGTCTCATATTTGAAACTACAGCACCTTTTTCATGTATTTGCTGACATCTAAAAGATGATTAGATTTATATGAATTTAGAGATTCAAATTCTCTTCAGATTAATTGATTCTATATTCTTTATGTCATTCATTAAACATTTCTTGAGCTTATATCAATATCATTGTTGATTCCTATTAATAATTTATCAATCACATTATGTGACTGATTCTCCAACCATTTGATGAATTTTACAATAGTGGGACTAAAGAAGTCTCATTTGACTCCAAGGTCTGAAGTTAAAATTTCCATCAAAGTCTCCCACCCACATTTCAGATTTTACCTACAAAACACAACTGATCATTTCTCATCTCTTTTCTAAATCCTAGATTTCCCCCTAGCACTTTTTTTTTTGTCTTTCTTCTTACTGCTAATGATGTTTTCCAACCTTTCCCTATTCACTACTAATTTCTCCTTCAGGTATTTTTTGAGGGAACTGTTTCCCAAACCCACCATCAAATTAAATCAATCCATTCTTAAGTATCAAGTTTTGATTATTTTAGAAACAAACACAAGAGCAATTTAATTTAGAAGTCTGAAATTTTTCCCAAGGAAGAGGTATAGAAGCTGAGAACATCAGTTTTGAGAAACTATAGGATGAACTACACTACGAATCCATTTCACAGGCTATGAACTTCTAGATTTACTCAAGCCCTTTAAAATATATCTTTTTTAATTGTTCTGCAGAGAACTGTGTAATCTGACCTGGTTCTACTCATTTCTCTTTGCCAGGTCTCAGGTTTTCCAAGTAATAGGGAAGGATATTGACTCTCTACCTAGTGATATTGTTAAGAATGACAAAAATGATGGCAAGTCCTGGAAAATTCATAGTACTTCATAAAAAAAAATGAATGGCCCAAGTTCCTTTGAGCCAACTGAAATTGAAATAATCAGTCAGGGACAAATCCAAAATAAAAAAAAAAAAACCAAAAACAATTCATACCAACACAGTTTACACCAGAAATTTTCAATAACTGCTATTGCTTGTTTGTGGTAGCTACGTTTCACAGAAGGCTCATTTCCTTCCTTTCAAGCTTACCTTTGCACTCCTACGGGCAGGGAGTAGACAGGGAGAAGTTTATGTGCATGCATAATCTGATTTTGTGAAATTGTTATGTCAAAATGTAATCTATGAAATACTGCTGCAAGACTATAAACATAAGAGCTTGAACCTAATTATCAGAAATTTATAACCCATGCCACTAAATGAATATAAATTCATAGCAGTGAAAAGAGGGCTGTATATGCATAGAAGAGTTGTTTGGGGAAAAAAAAAAGAAATTACATACAGATAAGGCTTGTGTGTTTTAACTGATGTGAGGCTAGATGTTTATGGCTTATTTGTCACAATTTTCCAAAGTGCTTATTTTTGCCTGTATATCAGATCATCTCTACTGGTTAAAAAGGGAAGGGAGGAAAAGAAGGAGGGAAGAAGTGAGAAAGGGAGGAGAGAGAAAAGAAGGGCTGGGTCACTTTTCCACTGAACTGAAGGTGGATTCTCAACACAAAAGAATTCAGAGCCTCTCAGAGAGTCCAGCATGTGAAATGGTATTTAAAGTCCTATCTCACTAATAGCTCTTGCTGTACTCAGATTTAAACTTCAGGAGTCAAATGGGATCTCCTCTCATTATTGGTTGTTTACTTGCTGTCTTGTGTGTGGGTGGACAGAAAACCATTTTCAAGGCAGTGAGTATTCTTTCCAGGCTTTGCACATAGTGGCCTTAGTCAATGTTAAATGAGTGGATGCAGTTCTGACACTGAGGTTGTCAAGGATTTGAAAAATCTACTTCCACTTTTATAAAACTTTTTCTTTAAAAAATGATGCAAAAATAATAGATGAAGGGATTCAATCTCTGAGCACAACCTTGAGACAAAAAGCCGGGAGATTGGTTTGTGTGCTTTCAGCCTGTGCCCTTCCTGCTCAGTGGATTGATTCAAGGATCTGCGTCTTCAGGATGTCAAGTAAGTGATTAAAAGAAGTAGAACGGGAAACAATGAAAAATGCCAGTCATCAGCATCATAATGATTGATCACCATTAGCCAGATAATTATACAAGCTGAAGAAAGTTGTTACAAACATAAAACCTAAAATAGAAGTCTCAAGGTTAACACATCCTAATTGCCTTTTATGACATCCTATATACACTTCTATACTCCACCTTGAAAGGAATTCTGAAAAAATAAGAGGAAATGGAGCTAATAAGGGTTATTTTCTGTATCTAGAAAGATATTGAAGTGACAGAATAAATCTGCCTCGTACAATCCTACCTCACTAGAGAGAACAGAGCAAAATCTCTCAAATACAATAGACTGTAAAGTAATACTTGAATGAATATCAGACAGCAATTTGAAAGTATTCCTTGTTCTCTGGAAAATCACTTCAAATTATCAATCATGACCTCAATGTCATCATATTCTCCAGATAATCCCACTTCCCAACCTTTTAGATAGAGATTGCTCCTTCATGCCATCTTATTGGCCTAGATTGGGATCCTTGTTTCTCTAGAATCTGAAATTAACAGAAACTATATTGTCAAAACATCCCATATACTGTAAGTTTCTATGAATCTAGATCCTATTTATGAACAGTACAACTGCAATTACTTATTTATCTAGGTTATCACTGTGAACAGTTAGCAATTTATTACAAGTCACTAAATATTGACGTCAAAAGCAATCACATATTCAAGTGTTCAAAATTAAGAATTTCAAAATCACCCAAATGCCTACTGACAAGAGAATGGATAAACCAGTTGTGGAATATTCACCCTGGGGACTGTGGTTCATATATTGCACTAAAGTCTCCCTCCTTTTATACCAACTCTAATAGCACACCTATCAGAGCAAATGGGGGAGACAGATGAATGGACATCCCAGGCTTACAAAACATAACAGATAAATTCTGAAAATGTAGTGTGAGTAAAATGAACATGCCTGTTTCAACTCCCATGCAGATCACTTTATTAATGTAGTTTGATGAAGTTTTAGGGTGTAGATTTGCTGATTTTTTTTTGTTCTCGTTTATTTTTAAATTCTTGTTTTCTCATAAACTCACAGAACAGCAAAGTGCCTAATGGGAATAGAAAATAGAATGTTTCTAAGTGAAAATGTTGTCTTGAGTTTATTCAGGTATAATAGATGAGCAGAACCAGCAGGAAAAAGTCACAAACTGGCAGGGAGAACCAAGTGTGGGAAACAGTCATATTTCTTTTCTTTGACTCAGTGAGGAGGCACTCACTCTAGAGCTATCTCCATGCATTTCACAACCATGACTACAAAACCAGCAGAAGGTTAAAGTGGTTTTCAAAGTTGAACGAATGCTTGGCCAATGCATTTTGGGACCTTCACTTAAAGCTTTATTTTTTAAATAAAATTTGACCATGATGATTTTCTTCACATAGTGAACTGATTACTATATTAAGCCTAGTTACGTATGTTTTCCTCACACACTGTGTTTGTGCATGCATGTAATGAGATCACCCTCTCCTTTTTTATTTTTTTAAATATTTATTTATTTATGCATACAAGAACTGGGGTACAAGCCAGAAGTGTGGGAGGTGAGAGGATCCACCAGAGACAGAGTGGGAACAGAACAGGCAGATGGACTGAAGTACACTGCTGAGGGGAATAGCGGGCGAGGAAGGAGAGGTCTGCTGCGCCATGTGGGTCACGTCCCCAGCTGGAGACAGGAATTCGAACTCATGCTGCAGTGGGTGTGGTTTGCTTCATAGTGTGTTGCTTAAACCACTGCGCCACCAGGGAGGCTCCCTCTCCTTTTTATTAAATAGAGGAAAACCTTCCCTGATTGTAATTAGGTAACAATGGGTGCTTCTTACAGAATTTATGGCTATTCTTCAGGACTCACTTTGCTTTTATGAGTCTTGAAAATAAACATTCTTCATTCCTTGCGTGTTTTCAGGGCAGTAGAACCTCCTGCCTACCTTTTATATGGGTATCTGACTGCCAGGTTCTCCTCCCCATCTCACATACACACATTTCCCCTAGTTGTTTGGCATTGTGATAAGTACTTTGGCATACCTGTGAACTACAGTATAGTTATTTACCTGAACAACTTTAAAAAACTGAAAATCATCAATTCAATAACAAATTATGAATAGAGTGTATTTGATGGATTTTTTTAAAACTATAAACTTTGATTAAGCCTTTAGAGCATAATAAATCTGAATTCCACAGTATGATGCAAAATATGTAGAAATTAAAAAATGGATAATATGAAAATTGCTATATTGATCTAAATTTTCTAAGAAAGGTATGGAAAGTTTGAGTATGTGATAAAGCTTTATAATTTCTCATGTTAAACCTAAAGAAAGGTATTCTATAGGACTATACAGACAACTTGATTTTCCCACCATATTGGGAACACAGATGTCAAAATACATCCCACCTGGGAAAGTTAGAGAATAAGAGAGAGGAGCCGATTGATACTTATATATTGAATGACCTACATTCCCAAAGTTAGTGAAGACAATGAAGGTTGAGTGTACCTCACATATAGGGTATAAGCTACATGGTAGAAAGAGACAGGATAGAAAGATACAGAACTTCAACATAGGAAATCTAGTAAATTAGAAACCAGGGGCTGACAAAAGAGTTGTATTTTGAATATTAGAAACCATCACTGATCTGACAGAATTGTGTTTAAAAAGTCCAGGAGGGGAATTCTCTGCAAAGCCATTAAAGCAAGCAAGCAAACAAACAAATCAGGACAGTGTGTCCTGCCCCCCAATTTTTCTTATGGCAGTACCAATAGAGTAAGAAGTCCCACCTCCCTTTTGCTCCTCCCTTCCCATTCGCTAGCCCTTGTCTGGAATTGAGTTTCCACATCTATTAAATTAGGGAAATGAACGCAAGAGTCCCCAAAGGTCCCTTTCAGTTTGGATTTGATGTGGAGCTCTGAAAGTATATGTATGTGGTACACAGTTAATGCATATTAAATTATACAATTTTTTAGCCTCTGACTGGTAATACTGATAAGACACTTTAAAATTTTACACTTCTCACCTTTTGGTCTGAAAAATAGTACCTTAACATAACACATAATCAAAAATATTTTTATAAAATATCTACCTTGTGAAAATATAAAAATTTCATGGATCAAATAAGCCTAACTGTATTTTTTAAGAGCATATGAGGGGGTTATACTTAGATTCATTATTATTATTTTTAGAACTGCACGGCTGTTTTGGCAGCTTGATTTGTGAATCCTGCTTTGCAAATGTAATGGCTTTTTTTCCAAACAAATTTTAGTTAATCGAGCAGATAACATATTTATTTCCTTGTCAAAGCTTAGCATTAAATAAAAAATTCCACAAGTATTCATAGTTTAAAATCTGAAACATGGTATTTGGACTTTTCACTTGCTAGTTATAAGATTAGGAAATAATTTGATATTTTAATTTCTCTCCACACATTTTGATGATACTATCCATGATTAGATAATCTTTGTTCAGAATTTCTTTTCCTGTTATGTCTTTTCTTATTTTAAAGTCAGCAAGTGAGCATGAATTTTGGGGGGACAATATTTAACCCACTATGGCAGTATGAAGATATCATGACCTGACCATAAAATATTTTCTAGTACCTCTAAGATTTCCTGGATTCAATACAACATCCAAATATCTAATTCACAGAGAAGTCCCTGCCTCCTAAGTTAGCACTGTGATCACATCCTGGGCAATTAGCAATGCTTGGGAAAAACAGGCAGCAGGGCTCTCCCAAGACTGGACTGGAGGGATGAGGGGTATTCCTCTGGGTGAAATACACTCAGGGCTCATCCAAAACATAACAAATATACAGCTTCAGTCCTTCCAAATCGATTCCCTACAGCCCTTATGCAATTCTGGGAGGGAAAAGCTCCAGTGTTTCCAATCCTCAGATTTTCTGTAATGGCCTCCTGACTGCCCTGAAGATGCTGGCATAAAAGTGACTGTCCATGTGGAGATTTTATATAGAGCTGTTCCCATTAATCTACAATAACAGTACACATAAAAAACAAGAAACAACCTAAACTCATCTGATAACATGGTAGCAAATTTCTACTTTCTTATTTGCTCTAAGCCTCTTTCTTCTTTAAGAAACATTGATAAGGGCCTCCCTGGTGACGCAGTGGGTTAAGCAACGCACTATGAAGCAATGCATTTTGAAGGAAACCACAGCCACTGCAGCATGAGTTCCATCCCTGCTGCTGGCCAAGGAGGGGACCCACATGGTGCGGCAGATTTCTCCTGCCTCACCTGCTGCTTCCCTCAGCAATGTATTTCAGTTAATCTTCCTGTTCTGTTCCCCACTCTGTCTCTGATGGATCCTCTCACCACTTACATCTCTCTTCTGTACCCCAGTTCTTGTATGCATAAATAAATAAATCTTTTTTAAAAAAGAAACATTAATAAGTAATACCTGATTGCCTTTAATAAGGCTAAATGAATAAAATATCTATTTTAAATTTACTGTAGTTACATTTTCAATACTTATCATTTAACCTATTATTACTAAATAGTTCTCAATAATTCAGTTATTTGCTGGAGTGAAAGCTTCATTTGTTCCCAGATTTATCACTAATACATAGATTAGTGTCTGGGACATAGTAGATGTTACAATGTGCATTTTTTAAGTAAATGATTTAATAAAAGATCTGAAGAAAAATAGTAAATCACAAAATTAATATATGCTCACATATGAAAAAAATTCATACTAGTGAACAGACTCTTCTCTGTGACAATACTCAAACTCCTCTATCAGATGCCATTTGAAAATTTTCTCTAAGTAGTAGCTATGTTTGATATGGCCTTACATTAAACAATAAAATTTATGACTATATCTCTGTTTTTACTGTGGCATCCAGAAGTTCTGGGTTAATTTTTATGTCAAATATAATATAGAAGTTCCATAATTCTTTGTGTCTACTAGCTATACATATTTGATTGCATTTTGTAGATATGTTATTAACTTACTGTTTTAATCCACATTTTTATGGTTTGATTTTTTTTCATTTGATTGATATGCTAGCCTTATATTATCAATTTTCATTAGCAATCTCAAATCTTTCATAGAATAAGAACATTTTTTAAAAGCTCAAATTCTCATATACCATTCACAAAATGACTTCTAAATTTCCTCTTATCTCTTACACTAAGAATTTCTGTTTACACTTCACAGAAGTCTTAGATTTACATAAAAAATTCACACACACATCACACACACACACACACACACACACACACACACACCCCTGGTCTCCCCTATTATTAACATCTTGCATTAATATGGTACATTTGTGATAACTGATGAATCAGTATAGATATATTATTATTTTAAAAGGTCATAGCTTACATTAAATTTGCTTTTGTGTTGTAAAAATTCTATAGTTTTAAGAAAATTTATAATGCCATTTTGAACATTACAGTTTTATATTTAGTTTCATTGCTCTAAAAATCCGCTATGCACATAATTTTCATCACTGTTCCTCCCTCCTCCCCCACATGTGGAAACCAATGATCTTTCAAATGTTTGTCTTTTCGAAAAACTTAGATAGTTGTAATCATACAGTGTATATTATTTTCAGACTGGTTTCTTTCACTCAACTATAGACATTTAAAGTTCCTCCATATCCTTCTGTGTCTGATTTCTTTTTATCACAGAATAATATCCTATTGTATTGTATGGAGATACCACAATGCATTTATCCATTCATTCATGGAAGGATACCTTACTGGCTTCCAAGTCTTGACTCCCATGATTAAAGCTGCTATAACCATTCATATGCAAGTTCCTATGTAGACATAGGACTTTTTTTATCTTTAACCTTTTGGTTTGGTGGAATACATTAATTGGGTTTCAATTAAGCAGACTTACGTACCTGCAATAAGTATCACTTGGTCATGGTACACTGCTTATTATAAATTGTTGTTTGCTTCCAGTTGCTAATGTTTTCTTAAGGATTTTTGCATCTATACTCATGATAATTATTAGTCTGTAATTTTCCTTTTAATGTCTTTATCTACTCTTGATATTTAGATAATACTGGTCACATCGAATTAAGATAGGGAGTATTGCTGTTTTATTTTATAGATGAGACTGCAGAGATTTGGTGAAAATTTCTTAAATGTTTAGCAGAATGGACCAATGGAATGATCAGGCCTGGTGCTTTCTGTTTTGTAAAGTTATTCCTTTAATATTCATTTTTATTAACTGACATAGACCTATTCATATTATCTTTCTCTTTGGGTGAATTTGATAGTTTTTGCTATTAAATGCAAGCCATCAAGTTTTGGATATGTTTTATGATGTTCTTTTCTCAGTCTTTAACTCTACACTTCTGATATTAGCAATTTGTTTTTCTGATCTTTGATTAGCATAGTCAGAGGTTTATCCATTTTTTTTTTATTTTGTTGATTTTCTGCTTTGAATCTGTTTTTAATTTCATTGATTTCTGCTATAATTTTTATTATTTCTTTTTCTGTGCTTAATTTGGATTTAATTTGTCCTCATTTTAGTATTTCCCAATGTGGAAATAAATTATTGATTTAATATCATTCTTCTTTTCTAACATATATATTCAATGTTATAAATTTCCCTTTAAGCACTGCTTTTGCTATATCTCATGAATTTTTGATGCTGTATTTTCATTGTTATCTAAGTCAAAATATTTTTAAAATTTCTCTGGGGACTTCATTTATTGGCCAACATGTTGATTAATTTCTAAGAATTCTTAGATATTTCCATCTAGTTTTCTGTTATTTATTCTAAGTTTAATTCCATCTTAGTCTGAGAGCATACTTTATTTTACTTATATTCTTTTAAATTTGTTTAGGTGTTTTCATGACTCCAAATGTGGTCTATGTTTGGACTGTTTCATGTGAACTGAGAACCTGTATGCCACTATTGATAAATGAAGTATTCTATAAAAGACAATGGATCTAGTTGATTTATGTGTCTGCTCAATATATCTATATCTATATCTGTATCTATATCTATAAATATATTCTTACTGATACTTCCTCTAACTTGTCTATTATAGACAGAGGAGTATTGAAGTCTCTATGACAGTGGATTCATTTATCTCTCCTTGTAGTTCTATAAAATTTTGCTTCATATATTTTGATATTCTTTTGCTTTTAGGCACAGGGACATTAAGTATTATGTTTTCTTGGTGAACTCTCTTCTTTAATATTAAGTAAAGCTATTCTTACTCTGTGATAACCTTTCTTGCTCTGAAGTCTGCTCTGAACTGAAAATAGTTGTTTGTGTTTTTTTAATTATTAGTGTCAGTATAATATATTCTTTTCCATCTCTTTACTTTTTAATCTCTTTATGTGTCTTTAGTTCAAGTGTACTTCCCATGGATAACATATGATTATTTCCTTTTACTTTATATTTTTTTCATTTTATTTATTTACCATTAAAGAGTTGGGGTATAGGACAGAGGTGCGGTGGGCAGGGATGAGAGGATCCACAAAAGACATAGTGGGGAGCAGAACAGGCAGATCTATTGAAATACACTGCTGAGGAGAGCAGCAGGAGAGGCAGGAGAGGTTTGTTGTTTATTGCATGCTATCCTCTTTACATTCAATTTCTTATCATATTAATCATAGTGATGCTCATTTCCTGGACCTATAATTCCAGTTTCTTTGTCATTGAATCTGTTTCTGATGCTTGATCTACCTCTTCTGTGTTTGCTGCCTATCAGAAAGTCTGATAATTTTTGTCAAAAGCTAGAATGTGATATGTTGTATAAAAGGAACTCAGTAAATCAGCCTTTAGTATCAAGTTATATATCTATTTCCTAGGAATTACAATGCTTTTACTATTTGCTATAGCTGTGGTATCAGAAGCCTCTGTTGTCTTTATTTTTGCTTCCCTTGTTGTCTGGTTTTCCATAAAAGTTCCATACATAGAATTTCAGTTTGTCGTTGCTTATAGTTGTAACTGTCTATTATTATAGAGTAGTCCTGAAGATGTAGTGAGAAGCTGTGGAAGAGAAAGAATGTGTTCTATAATACTATGATTAGGTCTCAAACTTTTAGGGGTCCTGTGATCCTGGACTGTGACCTTCACAGGTGCATCTCAGCTTCCTCTGAACATGCGTATGTGAGATGAGAAAACTAGGCAGAACTGAGGTTGAAAGAGCTAACCTGTCTTGGCTAGGTTCTGTTGAAAACCATGTTGGTTAGGCACTGAGAAAATAATTTCCCCTGAGGGGAAGTCTTTATCAATGAGAACAAATATTCAAGACATACTGTAAAATGTTTGCTTTGCCTTCCCGCTACACATGCAAGAGAACTTTTTTGGGTTTTCACCTGAGAGCTTGATGGGGATCCCGAAACTAAAACTAATGAGATTGCCCCACCAATAAGGACTGGGTTCCGTGTTGTTCTCATTCAAGCTCGCCCATGTTCTGTCTCTAGCAATTTGTCTAGCAATTACCTTTTCCCTTTAAGTAGTCCTTGCAGGATTCAGCTGCAGTTTCTGCTCTGAACTCTGTGTTTTCACTCTCCCCAGCTTTCAGCTGGCAATTTGCCCTGTGACCTCAATTCTGTGATGTATCCAAGAAAAGTTTATTTGATTTTTAGTTTGTTCAGCTTTTTTTCTTATTGTGGGGATAGGAGTGATGACTTCATGGCAACCTACATGTAGGATTTGAAATCAGTCAAGAAGTTTTTATACCACGTTTGTATTTTTATTCTTTATATGTGCTATTACTTCTGTCTGGAGCATCTCTCTTCCCTTTCACAGAACAATAAGCACCTCAACATATTTTCTTACGCAGTTCATGTATTACTTCCATTCTGAGGTCTTCACCAGAGATTTAAGGAGGGGAAACTTAATCACCTTTAACTTCGTATTTTCATGCCACTAGTCCCACAGGATGATTACATCACTTCTTTCATTATATTTATATTGTGTTATTCACAACATTATGTGGGTTACAGGTGAATGTTGTGGGATGCGACTATTTTTATTAAATATGAATAAATAATTTACTAGTTTATTGAATTCAGGTTTTTCCTCAGGTTTGACTTTAATTCATTTGATACTTCCTTTCAGCATGAACTAGTCTGATGGCCTACCAGATATTTTTTGTTTACAATAGAACCTTGTGGTTCAGTCTTATTTTTTATATAAAAGTTACAGAAAGGTAGTAAGATACTTACAGAGAATAATGCATTTTAATAACATATTCAAGAGATTCTGAAGACAGATTAATATTATAGATTTCATGAAATTACTTGATAAACTTTAAAAGGGTTTGAAGATGATCCCAAAATTCACTGGTATATTAATATAGACTAACATAACCCATACTGCCATTTTTAAAGTTTCCTTACTTAAGAGATTATAATTAAAATCACTTTCTGTTTTATCAAATCAATAAGAAAAAGACTGAGTATGAAATCTGAGCCAAAGTTTGCCTAGTCTGGACATGGAGTGGAAGCTCTTTATCTTAGCACTGGTTTCCTTGTTAGTGGTAATAAGACGATAGTTACTCCTACAGTTACCAAATAATCAGTGCTCCAAACTTCAATAGCATTTCTAAATTGGAAAATTCTTGATGGTAATTCTTGATGCCTTTTACTGTTCATGGTATCTTGGTTATCACATGGCATCTTGCCCATCATGAATGATCAATGAATAATGTTAAATTGACATCTGGTTAATAAATTAACTTTGAGATTTTTGTTGAAATATGCTCAATTATAAGTTCCCTCTCCCTTGTTCTTCAAACAATCTCTACACCAGAAATTGCCAACATAATTTTAAAAATATAGTATTAGATGCAAAATTTGCCTTTCCAAAGATTTGATTGTGGAGAATGGGAGCAAAAGGGCAAAATATGTAAAAAGAGGAACAAAATGTACTGATTTATTTGGAGTTTTGAGAAGCAGATCATGTTGCAGGATTGCCTTTTTATCTACTGTTCTCTAGGAAGAGTAATGTTTGTTGTGACTCTCATGGTAAATCAATACAGTTAGAGAGTAAAAACAAGAGAATCCAAATCACAAGATCTCAATAATTCAGAAACTACTGTAGTCTAGGCAGACTCTATTGTGATTATTGACTTTCACAGAGTCATAATATTATTGGGCTAGAAGTCTTAAAATGAGTACCTGAAACTGCTTAGAAAACTCCTGTATAAGCTGAACCTTTGACTCAATTGGTCCTACTATTATGCAAAGACTGCCAGTCTTCACTTCATAGTATATACACTAGACAAATTGAAAGAACTGCTTGACAGCTACACCAGTTAGTTTGGGGAAAGTAACATATGCAAAATTACAATACAATCTAGAAGAAAAGCTTTTCCAGTATAACACTTAGGATATGGGGTTTAATATAATCAGAGTAATGGAGAGCTTCATGTATACACTGGTCTCTTATGACAGCAAGAATAACATGTCACCCATTTAACTACTATTACTTAGTGATAAGTAAATAATCCCCATGAGACTAGAATTATCTCCACTAATTATAGATAAAGTGTCTGATTATCTAAGAAACAGAGGGATTTGTTCATAACCATATAATTGTTAATGGGTCAAGACCGTTCTAAACTTTGAACTTCCTAACTCCAAATTTAGTGTTGTTTTCTCTGCAATCCTAAACAAATCTCTTTATGTCAAGAACTTATTTTTGAGATCAGTGAGTTGTGAAGAATATCAACTTATTATAGAGAATAAGTGAAATGAGCTGATGAAATATTATTAGATGTAATTTGCTCCTGTTTAAAGAAAAAGTTTATGTAAGTAAATAGGCATTACTCTAAGAACCCATCTTGTGAATATAGCTTCATTTCTGTTATTTTCTCATTATACCTTGAATTTCCTTTAAATTCTGAAGATCTTGCTTCATTCCCTACTACCTCTCCCAAATAAAATTGAAATGTACCAGAAAGTTATCATTTTATTTTTAGTGTTCAGGCTGAGTCTCACTTGTTTGATCAGATAACATGATTATGTTTCATGACTGAAGTAGTAGTGGTTATAATTTCTTCCATAAGTAAATGAAATACCACCTCTTTGAAAATACTTCCTATTGCAAGAATATTTAGATAATATTATAGACTATATTAAGTTTGTATAGTTTTAGTGGAAATAGCCAGAGACATTCAAACCAACTAACAACTAAGTATGTTCATTTACTATATCAACAAATATTTGAGTACCTATCTCAAGCACATAAGAAATGTGTATAGTCTGGTTCCTGTCCCTGAGAAAATCACAGCTTAGGAGAAATGGATATATATTCAATTAAGCAAAAATGTGTCCTGTTTGCTGATATAATACAGACTGGTTCACTTGGAGAAGTCAATAATTCTGATAATGCAAATTAAAACTGCAAAAAGGAAGTGATAATTTAACTGAATGTTGAAGTAAGAGATGTTTTTGTTACAATATGAATGCACAACTATTAATCCCAGTGTTCCAGATGGTATGTCATCAAATGCCTAACTGGGTGTTTCATGGTGCAGCTGACACCCATCAGATAGAAGTGAATTTTATGATGGAATTATTAAAAGTCTTTTTTTTCTTCTTTTCTCAATATGTTCACTTCCTTAAACTTCTTGCCAAGTCATAAAACCCTCCAAGTAAAATTTGTACCCATGGTAGACTGGCAGAACGACTTTTCATTCACAATAGCTTATGCTGAATACTGTGGTATTTCTAAGCTATGGAAAATTTTAAAACACTCATAAATATGTTCTTCTTTTTCAGTTACCCTGAATGATCTACAGCCTGGATGAATTGATCGATTTCTTAATTTATGAACTCATGACCAGGGTTTTTATTGTATAGGTATTCATAATGGAGAATACTGGATTTTCCCTCGAGGAAGCTTTAAATGGTCTTCAAATAGGCCCATAGGGGAGGATTGTATGGATACATTCATAAAGCAAAGCAAAGAAAAATTTCCTTACACTATAATTGCAATAATTTCTATTTTAAAAATATTTTGAATATTTTACTGTTGTTTTAAGTATGTTTCTGAAGTTCTTTTTAAATCAAACTTTTATCAATAAAAGATCACATAATACAATCCTTTTATGAGAGCAAAGGAGGATTATGGCCACTTATGGGGAACCCTAATATATTATACATCTCCTCCTGCTAAAATATGTTGCATATACCTTGTAGTGTAGAGAAGTGTTAATGCTTATTGTTGATATATAATCTTGTGATCTGTGGGTCAGTTCTGTTGTATAAAGCATCATCATCATTTTAGACTTTCAAAATATTTTCTTTAGAATTTACATTCTATACAATGCTAAATAGATAATATATGAATAAAAGTATAATGGTAAAATAGAAAATTAATGGTCAAACATAAATGGAATCCCTCAGTGACCTAGAAGAAATTAGAGGTTTCTAGGTCTAAAGTAAAAAAATATCAATTTTTTTCTCTCCAAATAACTTTAGTACCTTCAATCACTCCACCACTCTTTGCTTAACTTTTAAGGTTTAGATCTAATCATATAGCTTATCTTGATAATTTAAATATTTCTTGATTTCCCAATTCTTGTATCTTTCATCCATTATCCTCATCAGCATTGCATAGTTCAGTGTTGAATATATATGTATATATATATATATTTATCTCATCCTTCATCCATATTTTTTTTTTCACAGATGCCTCTGCATAAATCAGGGAGGCCATGCCTAGCATTTTCTTTGTACTGCCATGATGTTTAACACAAAGCTAAGCATAAAGCTTTGTTTGGAAGTTATTCAGAAGTTAACAGTCTGTAAAATTTAGCTTATTGTTTTAATGTGCTTAGTTATCTGGTTGGTTGCATTAAAGAAGATTAGATACAACCATGAGAAAGAGTCGGAAAACTTACACAAATAATAGATTATATGGGAAAGCTTGCCAAAGCAGTAAAATCACTAACCCCAAAATATTCTGGGGTCACTGAGTAGAAGAGTAAATAATTGCAATATCTTAAATGTCAAAGTGAACATAACTAAAAAGAGCACATAATAATTTAAATTTCTAGTTCAACAACTACTTATCTAATAATATACACCAAGAACAATACTAGAAGCTAAGTTTACAAAGATTGACGTAGCATCTGGATCATTTTTTCTTGAGATATTCACTACTTATTGGTGGAGATATATTATGTCTTTTTTCCAGAACAAAATAGAAAATGTTGTGGTAGATATAGTCACCTCATAGGCATACAGAAGAAAGATATTTCCTTAACCTAGCCTGAGTGAGAAAAGGGTACTCAATAAAACAACACATTGATGACCCCGGTTCTCAAGGAAAAGTAAAGTTTTAGCCTGTCATTGTTTAATAAGGCATTATCATCCCTAGAATTACACTAAAGAATTGTTGCAGAAAAAAATTTTTACACAACCTGCTTCCTGGATTTAGTATGTAATTAATGGAAAAACTTTATGTAGCTGTGACAAGCTTTAAGCAAACTGTGGATACTGAAAAATAAATTGTGAATTGTGATAGTACTCTGTATGAAAATGATCCATCATTCACAGAATACAGCAATTATCTAACAGAATAAAAATATTTCACAGCAAGGAACCAGAGCAATTTATAGCAATTAGTGAGATTACACCTAGTTATCAAGCAATATTATCAAAGCCAAAGTACAATTATATAAACCATCTGACTGGCATTTGAGAAGAATGAAAAAAAAACAGAGATTTTATTTTCCTATGGGATTTATGAATCTTCCTTTAAGAATTAGATATTTGTCTATGATTAATTTTTAAAAAATCTTCATTAAAATATACTATGAACTTTTGTTATATGTGAAATCAAGATTAAATTTATGTTAAAAATCCAGATGATATTTAACTGTTTATTCTACATTTTCAACTAAAATTTGGAAAGTTGGTCCATGACCATACCATTTCTTGAAACATCAACTATACAATTTCCATAATTAGAATTCTGGCTACAGTAGATGCACTCAAGTAAGTAGATACCAAACTAACTTTTTTAGTAATGAACTTTCAATAACAAAGTAGACAAAATCTTCAATTAGTGAATCTATTCCCAAACTAGTTGTGTTAGTTACCAAAGGCACAGGGATGATTTTATTAATCCACTCTTCTATTTGGAGCTGCTCTTTAAATATTGGCTACAAATAGTTGATATAAGATGTAAGCCCTTCTTTGCATTTTTAATGTTTAAAATTTCCTAATGATTGTTCATGTATTCTACATTTCATCTGCTTAGCTTTATATCATGGACAAGAACCAACAATAGCAATACCAAAACAACCCTAGGACAGAGTGAACTCTGTCTATGGAGAATGTTTTTTATGTACAATATGATTAAGGACAAGTTTTTGAAGACAGGTAAATCAGCCATGTGATGTACCATTTATTAGCCAAGCACACCCCCCCTCAAGTTTATTTTCTTATCAGAAATTCAGCTTATTGTCTATTAATACCCATTTGAATTTAATAACTGTATTTATAGCACAAAAAATGTGCCATCAATTGAATAATATATTGCATATAAAAACATCTTATGCATTGTGTGGCATATATCAAGAGTTCAGTACATGGTAGCTATAGTTAATAAAATATCACTTCTCATTTTGTTAAAAGATTTCACCAATATATAACTGTTATATTTAGAAAAGACTTTTTCCAGGGTATCACCAAATCACAAAAAATGATTTCTCATTTTTGCACAGTAATACTATTATCATGAAAGTAGTATTCATAATCAAACTAATGTGCCTAATGTTATTGTAATATATACATTAAGATTGATAGTCTACACAACACACAAATGAGGTAAACAGCCAAATAGGTTGTAGATGCTGACTTGGATACAGGAGAGAAATCCATGACTTACTATATAGATGACTGACTGAGAAAATTACCATTGTTTCTGTTAATGATGCCCACCATTTGGTATCACAAGGTTAATGCAATACAGTGAGGTTTATATTACATTAATCATGGGGTCAAGTCATTTGCAAGAGTTGCAAATCTCCTTATAATAGGGTATTCCTTGAAAATGTGCAAGACAGAACAGACATTTTATTACTAAAGGTTCTGACCTCAGTTCTGAGTGGCCTGCAAAAATTATAATGACCCTTTATCTTTTTAATGTACCCTATAACTACAGCACTAGAGCATCAATAACCATATCACCATGTACCTAGGGCAGCACTTTATGGCTCCAGAATTCTTTCAATGGTATTACCTCTTTTGATCATCACAAAAACCCAATTAGGTGGTACAACAAAGATTAAAATGCCTATTTTATAGAATAGGAAACAGAGAATTGATTTGTCCAAGCAGAACTGCTAGTACAGCAGCAGGGTCTTGACTTCATCCCTGCATCTCCCCTCCAGATCTCTGAATCTCCACATTCAGTACCTCTTCATGTGATGTGCTGGAAAATTTCACTTGCCATATAGAACAGACAAGTCCTCATGCTATAATTTATTAAAATGACTCGGTTAAGAAATAAAAATGCCTCTAATAAGTTAATAGTGTATCTTTGTCAATAATCTGAGGGGCTTGGAATTGATAGTTCTCCTCTGGTAAACTAAAAAGTTATTTATTTCAAAAACACATGTACATATACACACATAAACATATATCCTATGCATGTACATATGTTCTTCTATCTCTATCTCTGATTAATCCTTGTCTATCAGATAGCATTATGTTATTATCTCCCCAGTTCATGAACCATACATAATTTGTATGAGCAAATTGCCTTTTCTATAACATCTGGTGATTTAATACCATTGACTAGTGGAGATTTTGTACGATTGAACATATCTAGATATATAAAACACTCATAACTTATTATGAGTTCTGGCCTATGGAAGAAGAGTCTGGGGACTTGTGTCACTTTTTGTTTTAATTAGCACTATAGCCAAAGAACATTCAGGACAGTTTTTTACAAATCTTATTTTCTCTTAAAATATATTTTCTCTTACATAAATACTCTGGGAAGTACTGGCTTACCAATAAAATTGAAAAGGAATATATTAACAGGAATAGATGTGAAAAACTTAGGGGAATAAGTAAAGGAAATAAATTAGCCATAAAAATGCATTATTTCCAAGTTTTAAGACAAAATCTAAAATTATATAACCTTTGACAATAAACTCCTGGAGGAACAGATTGTGAATCTTAATTAAAAGGACTAAAGAAAGTATTTTCCCATAGTCCTCATAAAAGCAAAATGTGCTGTAGTTGACAATATTTGTATCAAATTAGCATTGGAACCATGTGTCTAACCCAATTCAAAATACCATTTAAATGGAAATAGGAAGGCAATGGATAATGATCTCACAGTTAAAGCTCAAAATATGTACAGCAACACTCAATCAAAACACAAAAATGGTTAAAAATCTTACCAAATTTTAGTTATATCCATATGAAGTTCCCTAATATTACACAGAAGCAAAAGTTTGTTCAGCATGATATAAGTAACTTTCTAAGGGCTTACTCTGTTCACAAATTGACCCTACTAGCTATTGCCAAACCATGTGTTTTCTTTTCAAATGTGTAGTAGCTTTGAATTGGGCATAGTATCAAGAATATCAAACAATTTTTTTTTCAGTGTTCACAGTTCCGTCTGGCATAACACAGTCACAGACACAAACAATATGCTCCACAGAATCAGCATTCTTCTTTTCCAATTTTTGTAAAAGAAACTAATAACTGGGGCTTATTAGAGGAAAATTATTCATTTATTCAAATAGTTATATAATAGCCTTAATGACTAAGATAAGTTTGGAAGAAAATATTTTAAAGATCTATATAATTTTCTGGTTTGTAACGTCAATCTCTTTCTCTTCTGCTCTATGATTCTCCCATCTATTTAAAACTATAAAAACATATATATATATATCAATAGTTGAACAAATGACTTATAAATAAGTAATTCTGAGTAAATGCCATTTCAGAACGTCATTTAGAGATCTCTGTAGACACACAAGGAGACATGTTAGTGGAGGGTAAGCGATTTTCCTTAAGTCAATTAAAGTTTTCTCTGGTTAATCTAATTCTGTGATCTTGCAGTGTTTTCTGAAGGTAAAATAAAGGCACGGTATGAAAGAGAGAAAATCCTTTCTCTTGGGAAATAAAATTATGTGAAAAATCACTTGTTACAATTTTTTAACAGAAGAGAAAATGAAGAGTAAGTGTCTGGGGATTTCCAGTCCTCTTGTATCTACTGAATTCTCACCTAATGTTAAAGGGGGTTCTAAAATAAAACTTAAGATATCTTTTACTGCTTTCCCACATCTTCATTGTCAATTGTATTTAGGGGTTATTTTCACTGTTTGATTTGTTACCAACTTGACGTCTTCTCAAAAGAGCTACAAACAGGAACTTTTGAAGAGGGCTGTTCAGCGAGTGCAGGAGTAATGGATTTCTCAGAACCATCTACACTAGATTACTCTTTATTATTAATTAAAGATTTGGAGTTTTGCACCTTTCAAACTCTTCTTTTCTATATGTAGAAATTATTCTATTAGTATTTAGCATTCCCTGCCTTTTCTTTTTGTTTTTTAAATTTATTTACTTATATATATTTTACATCATTGTTCATTTTTGTACAGTGTTTGCTTTCTCCTCTCACATGTAGTTCCCATAAAATTCCTCCCCTGTCTTTTCTTTTAATTCAGGGTTGCTTTCCCTAGCATTCACTTACTGTGACTGCTGTTACTCTTTACTTTCTATGTATAACTTCCTGCCTCTTTAAACAAGGAAACAAAACAATTTGGATTGGTAGAACTACAGATTTATGAAAGAACTGCATATCATGTGAAAGCAGAATAATGTTTTTACTTACAAGTAAACTACAGAAGATTTCATACAAAGACATTATAATTGTTCTTTTGTATGTTTAGAATATTCTCTCTTCTCTTTTTGGCTTTCTTCTGGTTTTCCAATTTATTTTTATTTGTAGAGAGTAATAACTGGTAAAGTAAGAGCTTTGCAACTATTAAATAAAAGAATAAAGTAAGCAATATTGGTCTTCCAAATGGATAAACAGGCTTCCATAAGAGCCTTAGATTGGGCTATTGTTACCAGACAAAATACATTATCTTCCCATAAGTACAAACTGTTTACCAATAAGATGGTCTCTTTAGGGATACAGAATTAGGAAGTCACCTCAAAACTAACTTTGTTGGGACACAGCCCCTCTTGATGTTAGCCTGGACTCTACAGCTAAGACCAATGACATCTAGCAGTATAAATAGACTAGGAGTCTATGTGGATGCAAAGTGTACTGTTTCTAGTGACACAAAATGATGGGACTTTGAATCTCAGAATGATCCAGAGAAGGGCAGCCTGAATCCTACCTCATTTCTTTGTTGTTTTGCTCAATTTTACACACTCTCTGGCTTATAAAAGCAGGTTTATCTAACATAAACCTAGGATTGGAACTAGAAAAGGATTTCCTCTCTACTAGTTTACTTACCTATCCATTTCAGTGCAACTTTATCAACATTTATACTACCAGGCTGTCATGACTGTGCAGTAACCATTGGCATGAACTCTATACCAGGCATCTCCTTAAGTCCCAGCTAATTATAGTCACAACCCTATAAATGAATGTACATTAGATGCTGTCTGTCCTGGGAACAATTCCGCACATGTATGATCACAAAACCCCAAAAATGTTTTGAAGAAATACTGAAAGACAGAACATCCAAATGTGGATAAGTCAGATTAAGTTCTACATTTCTCCCCCAATTTTTTGTCCAATGGTGAGGAGCAGAAAAGAATCACAGGAAGGACACTGCAAACAAGACACTATAATGAAGTGTTTTAACAGGAACGTATAACAAAATTCATCAAACAGAATATTTTTAAAGATAAATATAGATTTTTCTAGATTTATAAAATCTATAAAATCAGGTAATTTCTTTGCTGAAATAATTTCTAATCAAGAGTTTAAATAGAAACTATTTTTATCATAAACATGTCCATATTTTACTTTGGCATAAAGTGGGCAAGAGAAGCCTATTTTATAAAACACAGCAATACAAATATTTCACTGCATTTTTAAACTAGATCTCTTAAAAAAACTCATGATTAATAAGAAAACAAAACCAGAACATGAGATTAATATGTATCCTATTTAGTTTCATAGATTCTTTAGCTCTTTATGAGGAACATTATTGTGGCTTTATGATGAATGAAATAACTTATTTTTACAAATCTAGCAAACATGAGTAATCTAAATTTTGCATGAAGTTTGTACAATCCCTAGGAAATCCTATGCAAATTTGATACATTCAAATTTGAAAATAAAAAATTTTAAAAGTCCAAAACTTTACATTTTAAAAGCAAAACACATTAGAGCATTGTAATCACCTTGTCTCATTTGCACTTATATACTTATACCTGAACAATCATTAGTACAAACACAGGCTACACATACAGTTATAGATATATTAAAATTCAGTTAATCAGCAACATATCCCAAAATTAGAGAGCCCAACTTCTTTCAAACTGTGTTTGCATTTTATTTAGGCTCCTTTCTGACATATCAAAGATACTGTTAATTTTACCATCCTTTCTACCATTGCGTGTTATCAAGCACAATTAAACTATTATACTCAATTCACAACTGTGTATGGGGGGGGAATGGGAGGGAGGCAGGAAGAAAGGAAGAAAATAAAGAAACCTATTTGCTAGAATACTGCAACCTAAGTATGTAGTTCACAAACAAGAATGTTTCATTCACTTTCTTGAAAATATGCTATAAAGCAAAATTTAAAAAAAAAAAGAAAGATAGCACTGTGGATTGTTAGATTGGTTCAGTTGCAGTACTCTGAAGAGGAAAGAGAAAAGCATACTCTTTAGTAATTGAAACTCAAAGACCACATCCCATGTTATTCAATGCAGATCTCTTGATTGGCATCATGAGGAGTACCGCAATATAATTATTTTAATTGCCAATTCATGTATCTAAAGAAAAGAATGTATAAGGCTCCCCAGAGGTGCTGTTCTACTGCAGGAGTTTAATACATCAATGCAGGTTTTAGCAAACAGGGCTTTTATCAATATTTCACTGGCATATCACACACAATATAACAACACCACTTAAAATTTATATAGGCCTTTATTTACAAAGTGCTTACAAAAATTAATCCCCAGAATACTCATTATGGAGGGGGTAAAAATAGATTATAATAAAACAGAAGATTTCAACCAAGAAATGGTTTACCATTTCATTAAAGGAATCCTGTTTTAATATAGAATCTCTAACACACCCAAAATCGGAAATGTCATTTTGATATGATTCATCTGTCTAATATTTTTTTAGATAGTGATAGCAGAATCACACTGTTAATATCCACTATATTTCTCAAAAGTTCACCTCTGAACTTCAGTGAGGATTAAATTTTCAAGAAGCACGGATTTTCCTATACAATCTCAAAAGTGGTAGTAGGAGCCCTACATTTCTGGATATATATCCTTTAACACTGACAGGACATTTATAAGTGTTATTATACCTTAGGCCATTGGTACTCTGGCTGTAGACACACATTCACCCTGGTCTGTATGTCTAGGATTGAACGCAGTGTATAACACATAAATCTCAATCAAAAAAAAGTTAAAATTATTTCAGCTTCATTCACTCATTTATTCATCCATTCATTACCCAACTATTATTTATTGAGCACTGCTGTGAGCAAAGTACTGAATTAAATGATTTAACAAAAAAAAAAGAAGAAAAAAATAGATCTATCACTTGATCTCATGCAGTTTATAATTAACCAGAGACAGGTAAGTGAAAAGATGAAGATTAAGGAATACAATGCAGGGATGGGAGTGCAAAAGAGCAAGCAAATATTTCTGTTTGATAAGATTTCAAAACCACACTTCCCAAAAGTAGTTTGAATTACATTTAGATGAGTATGGTTTTGATAAGGACAAGAAATCAGAAAAGATTATTAAGGACCAAGGGAAGGCCAAATGTAAGAACTGTTTTCCTGTTCCCACTAATTTGGAGAACTTTGTAGTTAAAATAATACCGCTTTTGACTACACTCTGTAAATTCAAATTGCATTTGTGTTGCCAAGAATTCTGGATGAGAATGGCTTGTGATTTCCATACAAATTGATTGCATGTAAATGTAGGCCTTTATATGGCTTGAGGATACAGCTTATTCTTTCAAATATATTAAATATTTTTAAGGTTGTTTGCCCTCTTAAAGCATAATGTATAAAATGGAACTTAATAATATAAGATTAAAAGAATGGGGATAGGACACCATAATTGCTTATGTAAGAAGTCTATGGGGTTTCTTCAAATATTCATGTGTGTTTAATTTTGCTCTAGGCATTATGCAGGATCTGGTCTAAAATAAGGTCATAGGCTCACAATAGAATGGACATTCTCAGCAATAAAAAGGAAAAAATAATGATACATGCACCAATATGAGTAATTTCAAAAAACAATAAGCCAAAAGAAACAAAGCTATGCACTGTGTGGTTCCATTTATGATGACATAAAACTCATGATTGCCCTGGGAATCAGAAAAATCCTGCAAACAGGAAAGAGGGAGCTTTGGGGGCTAATGGAAAAAGGATCTTGCTTCTGGCATTGGTAAACTGATGTGTCATATTATTTGATATTTGTTAAAATGTATTCAACTGTATCTACTAAAAAAATGAATTTTATTGTACATGAATTGTGGTCTCTCTCACACACACACACACACACACACACACAATCTGAGCAAACAACCAGAAAAAAAATAAAGTGAGGTCATAGCATAACTGAACACACTGTAAATGTTTACTAAATGGTTTACTAAATTAAATATTCCCTAGTGATTTTATAATCTGAGATAACAGGGATGATTTTTGACAAGTGAATGACTGGAATATCTCCACAAAATTTTAGATAAGTACCCTTTGCCCAATGTACAAGAATGAAGCACTGTGGCAGTATTTGAATTCAGTTCTTCCAGTGCCAACAAAAAGGTTCTTGCCCATGTGCCACAGACATGGATGCTATTGAGTAATTCCTTGTTGGGAGGACTTAAATTTCAGTATTGGGATTACAAAGGTTCTGTAGGTGTTTGAGCTGGTTTTTTGTTTGTTTGCTTGTTTGTTATATACTCATTGTTCTCCCTGTTCCATTGGGGCCCATTTTCTATGTGGTTTGTTCCATCTCTCACAAAAGTCAACTCAAATGCCAGCAAAGCCTAGGGGAGAACAGGTAATCCTCTCTGCCACCCTGAACTACCTCAGCCAGACACAGGTCCCACTGCTATTAGCACCTGCAGATTCAGTGTCCTGGGTTGGAAAGTCTTACACAATCTATCACATGGCAGCGTTCCTCCTGGTACTTGTCAACAGTGGTACTTCTGGGATTATAATGATCCATATTAAATGTCAGTAAATTCAGGTGTAACCAAGTGTAAACACAATCTGAATACTTGTAATCTCTCTCTCTCCTCTCTCTCTCTCTCTCTCTCTCTCTCTCTCTCTCTCTCTCTCTCATTGAGGCTAATTATCACAGGCTATTTTGAAAAATTAACAATGAGTTGTTTGGAAGTGACCCTAAGGTGTTTCTTTCTTATTTTTATGCCTTTAACATAAAAGCCCCAATAGGTATTTCCAACATCACACTCTGGACAACCACCTTATTTACCTCCCAACTGTGCCTGGGGCCAGAGACTGGGAGTCTGGTGAGAAGAGTCAGTTTTCATCAAAGTAGGCCTTTTTCACAGATAGTAATGAGGAAAGAGAGCAGTAGATAAATATATCTCAATATAATTTGTTTTCTTTTTATTTTTATGTGTCCCTTATGCATTGACATTATTCTGAAAAAAGAATCCATAGGCTTCATGAGACTGCCAATAAGACCCATAGTATAAAAAGACAGTACTAAAGGCTGTCTAGATATCAGCTGGTATGCAAGTATGCCAAATACATTAGGCCAGAAAGAGGAAAGAAGTCATTTATTTTCATAAGAAAAATAAAGTCCAAAAATAAGGGGATTTAACATTTTACTATGGGGCCTTCCTGATGGAGCAGGGGTTAAAGTCAGCGCTATCGTACTATTGCCACCCACTATGGCATGAGTTCAAACCCCTGTCAGGTAGCTAAACCCACAGCAGACCTTCTGTCTGGCCTGCTGCTCCCTGCCCCCCTCCAATCCCATAGTGTATTTCAGTAGATCTACCTGTGCTGCTCCCCACATTGTCTCTGCTAAATTCCCCCTCACCTCTGGCCTACACTTTAGTTCTTGAAAATAAATAAAAACAAATCTTTTGAAAAATAAAATTTCACTGTGAGAAGAAATTAAGGGCAATAGAAAAGAGTTTGTGATAACAGAAAGGGAGCAGATTAGCACTGGGCAAAAATAAATTAATCCCCGGTCATGGAGTGGAATCATTCCAAGAGAAATCTCAGGGAAGTGAGTCCTCTTCTTCTCCTGCAGCTATGAGTATTAAAGGAACAGGGTCCCACTAAAAAGACACTAGGCAAAGATAGATAAAAGTTAAGTAAAATTGTTTCATCTATTCTTTTATTCATTAAATAAAAGTTTGTTCAGCACCTCTTATGTATCTTGTGCTCAGTGATGGATATGCGATGATGCAAAACACAACAAATGATCTATGACCTTATGGAACTTACAGTCAAGGTTGGAGAGGCAGACATTACGTGTCTGCTTTTTATAAGACAATAACCTACCCCCAAGTTAAATTTATGATAAATACTATGAAGAAAAAGATTAGAAAGGAAAATAGTGTAACAGTAAATTGGAAGAAGTGAAATTAAAGCCGTGATTTGTAAGATGACCAATTACTGGCCTGTCCAAGTGGAGGGAAGAGTGTTCCAGTTAAGAAGAACACATATGAAGAGCAATTACTGTGTTTTATATTACTGAAAATGTGTGTATATTCTCCATCTAATAAAGGAGACAAGGAAGGAAAGGAATAGAAGCCAGTAAAGAAAGGACTGGGGAAAGAAATAGGATGAAGAGACGACATTTTGTTTCCTAAGCCGTTTATTAGAAGCTGGGCAAACTCTCCTTTCACTGTCTCTCTTGTAATGAAGAGATCGTGCGATTGTGATCAAGAATATAAGAGACCACCCTCAAAACGAATACTGGCGAAAATAAGACACTGCACTTGCATTGCAGAACAATCAGGTGAGGCAGAAAATCTAATGAAAGCTCACTGGGAGCCAGAGCACAGCTCAACCTCATGCATTCAGGTGGTGGCCTGGGCAGGATGCGTCTCTTCTGCGGGCTTTCTTTTCCACATCAAAGCACACATGTGCCAACTGACTCTACCATACTTGCAGTTTAAGGAGACTGTACTCCAGTTCCCAGACTCGTTAATTAGAGTATGTTCAAATACCTCTGAGTATGGATATGATGGAGACAATTAGCATATTTTAGGCACTGAAGATCCTTTTTTTTTTTTTCTTTCAAACTTGGCTTTTGAGATTCCTAAACCTAATCAAGCTGTTTGAAGAGTGAGGCAATACCGGGTCATGTGTACTTGCTAATTCTCTGAAAACCTTGGGGCTGGGTTGAGGGTACAGAGGGCTGTCTATGTTCTAGGTCCAGGCTACCTGCTCCATCCAGGCAGAGGAGTAGGGGCTAAACTAAACATAGTGCATAAAATGTAGTTGTTAAACCTTTAGCTATTCAACAGTTAGTAATGGAAATGACCATACAGAAAAAAGTAACTATGAAGGTAGTTTACTACCAGAAGTTCCAAAATAGAATATAAAGAACGTGTTGTAAAGACATTAGAGAGTGAATAAGTGGCAGTGGTGCGTGTGGAAAGTATCGCCACAAGTCTTGCTCTTTAGCTGATCTTAAGAAGTGAAGAGGAGTTAACTAAGCAGGGTGAAGAACATTCCAGGCAAACAGATCACAATATATGAAGGCAAGTTGGGTAAGAATGTACATAATGCTTTTCTTTCCCTAGCATCTATTTCAGTCACACTGCAGATACATAGGATTTTAAACATGGGAAGCCATCCAAATCGAACAATTCTCATTCTTTTATCAAAATCCTAAAGGGAACATTTAAACTCCCTTTTGTAATTGCCAGGAAAATGATGTGTACCCTTATTTAGAAGAAATAGCTCTTCTTTTAATCAAACAATATATCATTCTCCCACTAGAGCTGGAACAAAATTCTTCTACATTTCAGATGTTAATTGGAATTTACTTATTCTTTTGTAAGGTGCACAAATATGGTCTGTCAGCAATAAACAAATTTAAGCAACAAAAAGAAGAAAAAAAGGACAAAATGGGCTTCATGAAAAGAAATGAAATGCATCAAAATCAGGGATTCTGTCAGCCTAGTCAACAAAAGCATTGACTTGAAGGATGTCCTTGCCAGGTGAGGACACAGTCCTTTTCTAGCTACTGTCAACCTGGGCTCAGTTTCACTCAGAAATGCCTGCCTAGCTGGCAGCTGCTAAGAGATGGCAACCCCTCCTAGCAACAGATGAAGCCAATCGGAAGCCAGCAGAACTGATCCTTGCCGTTAAGTGCAGTGACATCTCATTTATCTGGCACCTCCAGTGAAGATTGTATAATGCATAAGATAATTACTAAGAGACTGAAATTGACATTCCCAAGCACCAAGCAACAGAAATGATTAGATCTTAGCCAATTTAATTGGAAATTTGCCTAAATTTAAATTGTGGGTTTAAATTATGAACAAGCATCATAGTGTAGTGGACTCTATGTACTTAGGTTTTGGAGTAAACAGACCTGAAGTTGAAGGTCAGTTTTATTACTTAAGCATGATTATTTCCCTGAACTTTAATGTATTTTCATCTTTTAAAATAGAGATAAATAACCTGACCTTACAGATGCATATGTGAATTATAAATAACAAGATGATATCAAAATCTCTTGAAACTACCAAGCATCATATAAATAAATATTAACTGACATTTTATTATTACAGAATCAGTATTTGATAAAGTTAATAGCTACAACTTCCATCCGTTTAATCTCAGGTCATTTCCTTACCTGTGCAAGGAAGATTAATGCTAGGGCAAAATTCAGGGAGTTGCTGTGAAAACTGAGTGAATAATTTTAGAATCCCAATGTGTAGTAAGCAGTCAAGAAAGTTAATTAATATAATTATTATCATCCTTTTCAATTCACCATTCAATATTGTGAGAACCTGAAGAATTGTTAGATTGGATAGGGCTATTATTCCTACTAAAGGACCCAAGGCAATGAGCTGTTGAACTCAAGACACACATATCCAAGGGATCATGCACAGTAATCTCATAACCCTCCACAGCTTTTGGACACATTTGTGGATACTAGAGGTTTATCCCCAGGCTTTTTTACAGTGACTGTCACTATTAAGCACAGATTTTGCTTTCATTTATCGCTTCCCTATTTCCATTATTCTCTCCCTCCTCTCCACACACAAATACAAATATGGGCTAGTGCTTGTATGTCTGGGTTAAAAAAAAAAAAAGTCAAGTATAAAGTTCCTTATAGTTCTTTCTAAATAGAGTATAGACTTTTAATCCTATTACCAGTTTGCTCTCTTGTATAGGAAAGATAGGAGATTTTTTTCAAGGGACTAGAGTAGTCAGTTTCTCACTTTACATTCAGATTACATTTGGATATGATAATCTTTAATATTAAAAAAGCACTATAGGGCCCTCCCCTGGTGGCGCAGTGGGTTAAGCAACGCACTATGAAGCAAACCGCAGCCACTGCAGCACGAGTTCGATCCCTGCCTCCAGCCAGGGAGGTGACCCACATGGCGTGGCAGACCTTTCCTGCCTTGCCTGCTGCTCCCCTCAGCAGTGTGTTTCAGTCAATCTGCCTGTTCTGCTCCCCACTCTGTCTCTGGTGGATCCTTGCACTTCTGACCTGTACCCCAGTTCTTATATCAATAAAAAAATAAATCTTTAAAAAAAAAAGCACTATAGATATTATCACATATACCATACTTTGTTACTGTAGTACAATAACAATCTTTTAGCTAGATTAAAACAGGTTATAATGACCAGTATTTTTCTGAACTCAAATCAGTAGGACTTACTGATATGAACTACATTTCGAAACCAAGATTCTAAAAACTCTCCTCCATTCCATAACACTAGTACTTCACTTTGAATATATGAGATGTTGTGAATTCTATACTCAGAACTTTGGCAGATTCCAACTAGAACATCTTTATTTTTACACTGTCTACCTATCCTGTTAGAATATAATCTTCTTTGAAAGCATAAGTTTTATATCCGGTTTTGTATTACACATATCCAAAGCATCTACTTCACTACATGTTCAATGACTATCTATTAAGTAGATATTATCCCTATAGCTCCTTTCTGGATTAAAAAAAAAGGTAGGAAGAAGATTGGAGGGATGTAAGAAAGACAAAGAAAGAAGGAAGGGAGAAAGGACAGAGGAAGGGGAAAGCTAAAAAATAAAAGTGAAAGATCTAGAAGAGTGTAGGCTCATGGGCAGAGATCTTAAAGATATTTGATTGCCCTACTCATTGATCAAAAAAGATTAACTTGGGACATTTGTGGCAAAGTAGATGGAGCCAGAATGGATTATCCTAAATGAAATGAGTAGAAGGAGAAAGATAAATATAAATATTGGATGGCTTCACTTACATGTGGAATCTAGAGAAAACAAAGAATCAGACAAGACAAACTGTAAGACTGACCCTTGAAAGCAGACTGTAGATTTCAGATGCCTAGGAGGGGAGTGGAATGGAGGACAGAGTAGAAAATGGGGTGCAGGGGGGGAGGGAAGCTCAGTGAAGTGTGGTGGACAACTGGGGGCATTTTGGCAGTGGGAAATCTATGGTGATCACAACTGAGGGGAGAAATCTTACATTGTGAAAAAATAAAGGTGTTTAAAAAATAAAAAGAATAAAGAAATTTGAAAAACGGTATTTATTTACTTTAAATAAAATCTTCAGATCATTTTTCATAATAGCATTATTTCCTATTGCTGATCTTTATACCATTTCTTGATACTAAGAATGAATTTTAAAATCTTAATTCTTATATAAAATTTAAAAGCTAATATAAAAAAACACAAGTTTTGAGGCAGAAATATCATCATGTTTATTTGTTTTTTCTCTTTCCTTACCATAAATATAGGTTGAGTTGCCCTTTTACTGTCTCCCTCCCACTCCACCCCTCAGTCAGACTGTCTATTCTCAGCTTTTGCATCTTCAGAGCACAGTATTTATCCTCCCAGACACAAACCCCAGCCAATATTCTAACCTCAATTTAAAAAAAGCAAATAAATATATTCTTACATAGAGATTATGATCTACTGTAAACAATAGAATATGCTTTTTTCAAATAAAGGATAACAATACATCTTAGGTATGAAATATGAAAATCTTAGAATGGGCACAGGTATTAATGACCTTATCACCTTTGAGTGACAATTACTCTGATCTGTTCCTCTCGGGATCCAATAACATTGTGAATATGAGAGTTCTTGAACATAACACAATGCACACAAAAATGCAGTCAGAAAATATCCTCTGGGCAAGTGGATATTGAGACCCTTTAGAAGAAGGGCTTTGGAAAATACATGAAGAAAAAATCCATATAGATTGAGGCTATTCAAAGGCTTTGATGATAAGTAGAGCAAGTGAGAATACAAAGTAGGGATTTGTATGCAGTGCAATGTAATGGGATGTAAAGATGGGGAGAATTCTACTTTAAAAAAAAAAGGGAAAAGCTGATGTCAGCATGGGGGGAAAGAAATAATAAAAGTAAAATACACCTAAGATGGATTTAAAGAGTCAATATCAGCAAAGGAAAAACTTTGATGAAAGCATGAAATTCCCTTTGGACTTTTTAGTAGTCAGAAATTACTACTAAATGGAAATAAGAGCATATGTAATTAGAACCATGCTGGCAACAGCATCTTAGTTTCCCTACACTGTACTTAACATGAACTCAGCTTATTATGGATTCAAGTCACCTACTGAAACATAAGAAAATTTAAGGGTATTATGCTAAGAAAGCATAAAGTCAGTGAAATATTACACTTCTGTAGATTTATCAAATATCAGGTAAAATCAGGTGCCATACATCAGAAAATCAGGAACGCAGTAATAAAACAATTATTTTCAGGGGAGAAATTATCAATGCTTGAAAATAAAGCAATAGTAAATTTTCTTAAACATGTTGACCAGTACATACTGACCATGAATGGACCTTCAGTGTCCCCCAGGGTCGGTTAATATTCAATTCAGCAAGGGCTAAGCCAGAGAAGAAACTAATAAAAACACCACTTGCATAGATTATAATGTTATAATTTAGGACAGATGTGTATAAATTAAAAATGAGATCTTAATGATATGAAGGAATGAAAAAAATCCAGGTAATAGATTTCTATCTTGCAATATGAAAAAAGAAGGGTTTGGACCAAATGATTTACATTTCCTTAAGTTTATAAAATTTAATAACTCTGTTGTCTATTTGCCCATTTTTTGATTAAATAATACCCACCTTTCTTGTGAAGGAACTGGAAATTATTAATAGTCTCATAGAAAACATGACCACTTCCTACAGTTTTTAAGTGTGGTCAACAAATAGTTAAAAGTGTCTCATGTTAGAAGGAAATAATTTTTGCAAACATTTTCAAAGCTCCTGCTAGCTTCCAGGTATATTCTAGCTGGTAGAAAGATAAATACAGAGAGAGAGAGATGGATAGTGATTGAAACAAAGTGAAAATAGAAACAAAAATAGAAAAACACACTTTCTTTAGTTTTTTTTTTTTTTTTTTTTTTAAGAACACAGGTCTTTTAAAATATTTGCTGACATGGATGGAGCTGGAAGGGATTATGTTAAGCAAAGTAAGTCAGAAGGAAAAAGAAAAATATCAAGATGGTTTCACTTATATGTGGAATACAGGGAAACCAAACAAAGGGTTAGGAAAAAGATAAAACTTGCAGGCATACCAGAAATTTGAGTCAAATAGTAGGGGAAGGGGCGGTAAAGGGGTCAAAAAGGGGAGGGAAGAGCACAAGGAACAGAAGAGATGGATCACGGGTGCTATGGTGGTGGGAGAACTACAGGGACTACACCTGAGGGGAGAAATCAAATACTGTACAAAAATGAACCACACAATATAAGGAAAATAAAAATAAATATTGCTGAGGTTAGTTTACCACACTGTGTATGTTTTAGGGCTATAAGTTTACACATCAAAAATGTATATTACACTCATTTGATCTTCATAATAATCAACTTTAGAAAACAATGTATCAAGCACTGCAATCAATCAACACGCATTCTTCGTGACTCCTGACTATAGATCTAGGACCAAAAATTGTGCACCAAAGAGAAGATGATTCTAATAATCATCCCCAGTGTGCAAAGCAGGGAATAAATCCCTCTATCTCAGAGAGATTTCAGCAATGATTAGATTCTACTTATGATAAATATTAGAAAAGAAGCTACTGATTTAGTCTAGTTGACCTCTGTGATCATTTTTAGTAATGAAGAGTTCAGAAAAAATACAGCCAGAATAGGTAGGGTACTAGACTGCAGAAAGAAAACTGGTAGATTTGGAAGGTCTCTTGATTCTACAGGGAAGATTAAAACAAGAATATAAAAAATCAGCTGATTATCCAGGGAAACACTTGAGCTGAGCTTTAAGAGTTTTTCAGAAGCTGATTTGCAGAGATAGGTATACTTAGACTGCAGTGAAAGTCAAATAAATAACAGTGCTCAACGAGTTATATTTACTGCCACAGAACATGAATCATGCTTCTTTGGGTATTTTTTTTTTTTTTTGGAACTTCATTTTCCAATTTGGAATACTGGATCAGTCTCTCAAAAGAGTTTGGAATGTGGCCAGTTATTTCCCTCTGCATTTTTCATCTGAGACTTAAATGCTGTACAACTCCATTTTCCATTCTCACACAATGTGTCTTAGTGAATGGGGACTTGGTCTGTTTTTCTTCATTTTTGTCAGTGTAAAGAATAAGACACCAAAACCATGGTCCATTTGGAAATACAGATTTGAGAATGAGGGCCAAAAATACAGTTAAGAAGTCTTAAGAAAAGCATCTTATTATATTACTCTATATACCAAATCTCTATTCCAGATTATAGTACCAAATTACTATTGGGATAATGAAGGAGCAGACACTATTAAAGATTTTCAAGAATAAAAGCTATGCCCAACCATATCCTCATTAAAACCTGTCATTAAAAAAGCATGCAAATTTACCCTGAGAAAAAAAATTAAAAACAAACTAGCAATTCTACTAATTGCATATTACTTCACGTTATCATCTGAGCAAGTTAGTAACACTTGACAGATTTAATGGCAAAATAGACAACTTAAAATATTAAAGAATATTTCAAACCAAATAACAATAGTCCATTTTATTTAATGTAGCACTAGGAGAAAGCTGCATGTAAATTATTGTAAGAAATGAAATTGTGTGATTTTAAATATCCCAGTATTATTCAATGAAATTGTCTTATGAATGGACATATGGAATAAGTTTTAAGATGTCACTAACTTGTGGCATTAGGTAAATCCCTTAAGCTCCCACAGCCATAATCCACAAAATAAGCACAATATTTGCCTTTGCCTACTGTCAGGGGTAGTAGGAAGCAAATGAAATGGTGAATGCAAACATACTTCATAATCCATAAAATACAATGTAAATATTTTATGTATAGAAATTGAAGAATCACCTTCACATTATCATGTAGGGAAATTACTTTGTTCTGGGTATCTCATAATTTTTAAGCTAAGGTGTAAATCATAAACATATCAAATTCATTTTAAAAATAATCCTTTCTGCAAAACAGAAAAAATAATTTCTTTCTGCAAAACAGAAAGAATATTTGCCTCCATGACTAAACCACAAAAGGAAAAACGAAGACTGATACCATAATTTGTGCCCTAATCTTAAGATCATAGTCACAAATATTTACTGTGATATGATTTCAGAAATGGTTATGGTCAGTGTTTGATGAGCAGTGCAATGTCGAACAACTGTGGTCATAAATTTTTGATTATGGAAGTAATGTTGTGTGGGCTGAGAGAGTTTGCAGGAAAACAATAGACTAAAATGCTATTGTTTCCTACAAAGGACAAATCTTACACAGTCCTTGCTTAGATGCTAGTAGTTGAGTTCTGGGGAAAAAGGTATACAAACTAAACCTAATGTAGTATAAAGAACTGGGGGAGAGGTACGAGCAAAATATAGGGTAAAGAAAGGTGGAAATAATTTGTTGAGTTTCAGTAGGGAAGATTTCACTGGTTCTTAAAGAAAGAGTGGAACACTGATAAAAAGGATAGAAAAAGTCATAAGACCTGGGGGTATGGAAAGATGATATACATGAAGGGACCCAAAATGAAAAGAAAGGGAAACACAAATAGAAATGAAAATGGAGGTGAAACCAGAGAGTTATGTTGGATTCAAACTGTTAAAGGGCTTTGAAGGTCAAAGAATTTTGGATTTTATGTATGATTTACTCAAATTCATTGAAGGTTTTGGAAGGCAGTAAGTGGCTAAGTTTACATTTAAGGTGGTGGATATAAAGTAGTGGATATAAAGTAGTGGAGTAAACAAAAGGTACCCCACCATGGTGTGCAAGGGCAGAGATTTGGGAAGAGAGAGATCAGATATTAGAGGTAAGGAAGGAAATTAACAGGAAAGGTAAGTATAAATAAAAGCATCAGTATATTTCCACTAAAATCAAAATAGGTAAGTAAAAAAATTTTCACATGAAAAATACACACACTATTCTGATATAGTTTATATTTTGCCAAGTCTTCTCACATTATGGAAGAAGGAAGAAAACACACTTATTGGTTTTTATCATTGATTTGAGTTACATTACCTGTCATTTTATCTTTTTATATTCCTCTAACAATCTTGTAACGTAGATATAATGCATTTTATTCTCGAAACTGTAAGAACTCAGAGATATTAAGCAAATAACCCAAAATCAACCAGCAACGAGAACAAAATTACAACCCATCTATGACTAATTCCAAGTCCTACTCTTCACAGTACTGCACCAGAGTGGTGTGCACCTCTAAAATATGAGGGGTTCCGGCAAAGACTGAAATGGCTACGCGGGGAGTCAGTCACTGTGTTATTTTGGGTCAAATTGTTTTGAAAGTTTTCGCCACTCTTAAAATTCCATACATTCAGGATTAGTTTCAGAATATTTCAATGTTTTTTTCTGTTTACATTTTTTTAGATGACCTGAATTAAATGATACAAGGCTATCTATAGTAGATATACAGTGTTTCAATGGTGTATCTTTGAAAATGAGACCTCATTCAATTCATTGAAACACTGATATCAGGGCCATGCTCTGGCCTTGAAAACAGACTCTTTGAATGCTAGAATGGACACAAAAGAGCGATGGTGAAATGACTGACACTGTCATGAGATAAAAACTGCTATGCTTCACAAAACAGGTTTCTATTATGACTTGAGTGTGCTTATTATGGGTAATGATGACAAAGGTGAATCAAGTAAACTGAGAACCAAGATATGACCCAACTCTATGCTGTTTTGTTTCTTTTTAGATGATCTTCAAGTAATTCCATCATAATATGCAAAAAACAAAAATAAAAATTTAATTTTAAAAAGCATGTCTTTATGTGTCTTTCTTTAAATATTCCAGTGGGTTTCAAATTTCAGTTAACGTCTGTTTAAAATATTCATATTTAAAACTGCACCATAATTTGAGATTCCCAAATGTATATAAAGAACTCTGCTGTAAGGCACTAAAATGTGCATTGCTAAATAGATACATACATATCTATACCTTTTTTCATCAAATAGCTCCAAGATTAAATTTGAAGGTACAAAATATTCAAGAATACCTCAGAAAACCTTTACAAAGTGAGCCAAAGAGAGGAAGAAAAATATATTCATGATTTCAACATATAAGATATAAGGACCCAAATGTGTGCCACCTCATCAATATGTATGTATGTTATAAAGTTATAATTGTCTACTCTGAACATTTCTGATAAATAAAATCATGCAATATGTTGCCTTTTGTGATTGCTATTTTAATACAAATGTATAAATATATACTATGCATTTATAACAAATGTATAACATAGACCTGAAAATAATAAATTAAAAGTCCAAGTTCAGTAAATAAAATCAAATACTACAAGTCCTAGTAAATACTCATATGAGTTTTTCTCTCATTAAGTATTTAGTTGTTAAATCAGCATTGTTTACAGTTACAGTTTGGTTCACAGTGATAACAGACTCTTCTCAATTTTCACTGTTTTTCCATATTTTACTCCCATACCATGGCGCTAAAATTTTGCCATACCTCTCTAATTGTGAGGAAATTCACATCTTTGCATTACTTAAGCAAATAAAAAAAAATGCAATGCAATTAAAATGACTTGAATACATTAGGGAAAAATGTTTTATTGACTCTAAATCTCTACTAATAGCCTTAAACTGATATTTTAAATAGAATTAGTTTTTTAAGTAACAGCACTTTTAAAATAAAAATCAATATTATACTGTTCACCTAGAGTCTACAGTTCAATGGTGTACCTTCCTCACAACTTGAGAACACTTTCATTACCCCAGAAACAACCTCACACTCTTTGCTGTGACCCATTCCCATTCAGAACTATGCAATCATTAATCAACTTTCATCTTTATAAAATTGTCTACTCTGAACATTTCTGATAAATAAAACTGTGCAATAGTTGCCTTGTGTGATTGCTTTCATTCAATATAATGTTGACACTATACATCTATTTTATAGCAGGTGTCAGCACTTCCCTTCTTTCTGTTCTAAAATAATATTCCATTGTGTGAATATAGTGAACTTTCTTTATCCATTTGTTTGTTGATGGACATTTGGATTGTTTACATATTTTGACATTGTGAATAAAACTGCCATGGATATGAATATACAAATGTTTTTGTGAGGACACATTCTCATTTCTCCTTGGTCTGTATTAGTAACAGAATTGCTGGGTCATGTATTTTAACATTTTGAGGAACTACCAAACAGTTTTCCAAAATGGCTATATCATTTTACAATCCCACTATCAGTGTAATGAGGATCCTAATTTCACCAAATTCTCACTACACTTGTTATTAATGTCTTTTTCAATTAGCTCTACCACTTAAATTCATGGTCCGTTCTGAGTTACTTCTTTATATATGGTATGATGCTTTAAAAGTAATTCTTTTTGGTAACATGACACTAATCAGGGTAAGATAATATCAACAAAATCTTTATTGAAATAACTAAGAAAGTTCTAGGAATAATAATGATGAAATCATTTAATTAAATAGCATGCCAAAAAAGAAAAATACCAGATGGTTCCTCCCCTAGGAGGAATATAAGGGAACCAAATAAGGATCAAGGAAAGGAATAAGAACAATAATAATAATAACAATAAAGACACAAAAACCAAAAATGAAAAGACAAGGACAAATTGGGGACACTTGGGGGAGGGTTGAGGGCAGATGGGAGCATGGGGGCACGAGGGACTGAGGTGATGGTCCACTGGTGATAGGGTGATGGGGAATACATGGAGATTAAAATTGATGTCAAATACATATAAATCAAATAAATAAATAAATAAATAGATAGATAGATAAATAGATAAATAAATAGATAAATAAATAAATAAAATGGCATGCCAACTTTTAAAAGATACAAGGTATTCCTGGACTTTCTGTAAAAAGACTCAAAATATAATGCTAAACAACAGAAATTCATCATGAGTTAATACAAACTTAAAAATTAAATGTATTAAGATATAAACTGTATCACATTTCTATAGCCCTGCTTCCTTCTTATATGACAATTAACAATTTTTTTGTTATGGTATAAAAGCACACTCTCTGTCTTTTTCCTCTTTCAGGATTAGAGCATCTAAAGCAGTACTACTGACATGAATATGTAAAAGTATTTTAAACTGAATAAACTAGCAAAAATGGATGATATTCAAACTGGCACTTCAGATGTAAGAAATATGATAGGATAGTGAGAAACTGTAAGGGTTACAAACATCTGTTCCTATGACTGTTTCATCCTTTTTCTTGCCTCTGTTAATATTCCTCGTTCCCTTGTCTGGTGCAAGATTATCTTTCTTTTCATCCTTTAGGTTCTGGCTTGACTATCATCTCCGTAAAGAATGTTCCGGCAATCCTATCTAAATTAGTTTCACCTATATTTTCTATTACAAAAATTTTACCTCTTTCACAGCACCAATCCTCAGTTACACATTTCATATTTATGTGTTTACCTTTTGTCTTATTTTCCCACTACCATAGAAGTGTTTTCCGTAAGACACTGTGTGCTACGTTACCAATTCTACATAAATAATTTTTAAACTACTAGATAAATGAAAGCATAGAAAACCTGCTGATTCTTGTATTTTCAGGAACATCTAACCCGAAACAGCAGACAAACACACCCAATCAAAGTCAAATGCTATGATCTTTTCCAGAGGCTTTTAGTTCCTTCACTACTTCTCACAATTCACTACAGAGAGAATCTTTTCATGTCCAGTGAAGTAGAAGAATGAAATTTGAAGTAGCACTGCTGATTCATCTTCTATAGATAAATCTCCTACAGTTATAAAAGGAAATAAATTCTCCAGCAATCTGCTATGAAAACTCAATAAGTGAGAAGTCTGTTTCCAAATCTCAGGTGATTTCTCTTCCATTTGGAACTAAATAAAATTACAGGTAATTTCTACTCTCTCTAGTCTCTGGAGTTTAATATTTAAAATATCTTATGCAACCTGATGGAGAACTACAGACACATGCCTGTTCTTCAATGGGATGATACATTCTCTCTCTCTCTTATGCTCAAGTCTTACCCTACATAGTAAATTTTCAGTCTAGAGAGGTGCAGCAAATTTTTTATACTTATCTAATATCCATTTTTCCTTTATATTAACAGAGTCCTGGACTTGATGCCAATATAAGTAACTCAATTTTTTTTTAAAAAAAAAAGGTGTTTATACTCTTTCCACCTACAGATGATTATGTAACAGTTCTGTCCATAAGTGCACATCACTGGAACTTCTGGAAAAGTGTGTTTTTTAGATAAATATACCATCTCTTTCTCTGCACTCCTTTCAGCTGCCCAAAATATACATGTTAGCTGGAGATATAGAAACTATCTGTTACCATGAAGAAAAAGCAATATAAATGTGAATACCTTGGCCCTCACAGACTTGTTGAGTCCATCACTGAACCAACTCCAGAAACTGTGTCTCTCTGGACGCTCTCTGGACTAGTTAAGTGAGAAAACATGAACCTCTTTTTAGCCTTTGTTTGTGTATGTCCTTTACCATCAGCTTAGCTCATTTCCTGTTTAAAAGAGGAAAGAGAACTCAAGAAATGTGTCATTCATTTCTGATCTTGGGATGTAAAATCAGAGGAGGATATTTGTAATCTAGTGAGGATTTGTGCATATATAGATACCTCAGATTCCCCATTAAGTCATTTGCAGGATCATGTATGAGGGGACTGCCTGGTTATTGTCCAAATTCTTATCCAGAACTTTTCTGGGAGGTCACACAGGCACTCTCTATATTCTACTATGACAGCAGGCAAAAACTGGAACTTTCCTGAATAAAATTTGACATGCCATTACCCCGAAGAAGGCTCACATCCTCAGTAGTCGCAGTTTCTTTCCAGAAATATTTATTTCAGAAATATTTATTTCTCTGTATCTAAACCATTTACTCAATTTGACTATTAAACTCTAACATTTTGTGGTGCAGAAGTAAACTCTAGGTTCACCACAGATGCATAACCTTGAAGTGTCCTCAAAAGGTAATATTTTGATGCAAATGGACAATGGGCACATGAAAAAATGTTCAACATCACTAGTTATCAGGGAAATGCAAACCAAAACCACAATGAGATATCACCTCCCCAGTAAGAATGACCCACATTAACAAAACTGAAAACAACAAATAATGGCAAGGATATGTAAATGAAGGAATATTGCACTGGTGGTGGGAACGTAAACTGGGCCAGCCATTATGGAAAGATGTGTGGAGGTTCTTCAGAACGCTAAAAATGGATCTACTAAAGTACTCAAAAACATTAATTCAAAAAGAAACCTGTCCTTCTCAGTTTATTACTGCATGATCTACAATAGCCAAGATATGGAAACAATCCAAATGACCCAAAATAGAGGAATGTACCAAAAGATTGTGGTATATTATGTAATGGAATATTACTCAGTGATCAGTGATCAAAAAAAGACAAACTCATGCCATTTGTGGCAACATGGATGGAGCTGGAAGGCATTATGCTAGCCGAGATTAGTTAAGAAGAAAAAGAGAAATACCAGTGGTCTCACTTATATGTGGGATATAGAGAATCCAAACAACAGATCAAGAAAAGTTCAAAACTAGCAGCTGACCATAGAACTGAGGCAAACAGCAAAGGAGGAAGGATTGGGGGCAAAACAAGGAGATGTGAACACAAGGGAATATGTGATAGTTCATGGCTGATATGATGGTAGCAGAGCTATGGGGACTATAATGACATAGGAAAAACTAAATAAATTTTTTAAAAAAGGTTGCACTCTGAGATATGTTTCTGTCTGCCACTGTTTTATTTGGCCACTTATCACAGTGTTTTGCTGTACTTTTTAGGGTTCTTTTTCTCAGTCTCTATTGAAACAGTCAGCTTCTCTGCACAATTGGTCATAAGTATCTCAATTAAAAGTCCACTAATTTTCCCTTTGCATTTAATACTCATAATTTCCTTCTTTTTCCTCCTCTGAATTCCATGAAAGTCACGACCCATAGACATTTTATGTAGCATATTTCCCTCCAGGTGAGTTATGTAAGGAGATATTTTGAAAACAGTAACATCCCTAAAAGTTGAAACACTGACTTATACTTAGAGGTAAAGAAGGATGGATTTATATCATGTAATGCATTTTTGTTACAAGTCCAGTAAATATTTGCATATGAATATTACTAATTTTTACATGGTTTTGGAGGTGAACAAGCAAAAGAAGAAAAACTGATAAGGACAGGGGACTTTTTCTGAGATTCAGATAGGACCAGGAGGTCAGAGCAAAGTCATAATTCTTCAGGAAAACACTGGATAGTCCTTCAGCAAGAAGCAGCAAAAGGAGATTTAGCTTTTTCAGAATGTCTGACTACTCTGAAAATTGGTTCATCTCTTCATCTGTTTATCAGATAAAAAAATACATACAACTCAAACTGATTCAAAAAAGGGCAACGACGGACTCATGACACTGAAACTCCAAAGGTAGGACTGACTGTTTTTTCATGTGTAGCTTCCAGGGATGAACACGAAACTTGGCTTTGCCATATTTTCATCAAGATCTATCCCCTGAAAGTCAGAAACCTTCTAAGGCAGGAGCTTTCCTGGAGCGTCTAAGATAGCAATACTCCTTTTATTCTTTCAGCGCTAAATGATTTTTTTTAAGAAAAAGGCAATTCTCCTTTCAACAAAGTCACGTCTTGAAGCTGAAGTCGATCGCTCTAATTAGATGGGAAATACTCTGCATCTCCTATGGTCAGTGTGGCTAAGCCATGAGCTAGGCAATGCACAAATCATTGCTGAAACTGAGAGGAAGTCAGTCTTACATGAATTTTATGAATTGATGATAAGGAACTGATTGAGGACACACTGAGAATCTTCTTTCATGTATAAATTACTTCCAATATTACTACTACCATGACTAGAGCTGTTGCTGCACTTACAGCTAACATTCAATGAACACTAAGTTTGAGACACAGAACCAGGGCTCTTTCTTTATTCCACACTATAATCCTATGTATCAGGCATTTCCATTATTATCCTCATTTTACATATAAGGGAACTATGTCTAGAAGGTTAAGAAATTTCTCCAGTGACACAAAGGAAGTTACAGAGCTATGATTCAAATCCAGTTTTACTTCTAAAACTCACATTCTTAATGGCTGCTTAACACTGACTCACTAATGACTAAGGGAACAAAATCTAGAAATCTTGCATATGTGACCACATGTTGACCTAATGTACATAATGGCAAGTTAGAAAGAAAAAAAATGTAAAATTTAGTATCATTTACAAATATCTCAGCTAAAGGTCCTCATTAGTGCTGCTCATAGAAGTTTAATCCTATTTTTATTTTTCAATGAGAAATGTTATTAGATACACATATGCTAATTTTCACAATTAAGGCTGGCCCTAGAGCTAAAGTATTGCAGTTTTTCAGAAATCATAAACTCTTGGAATAAAACCAACACTACTCACAACATAAAGTATCATAAATAAGGTAAAAATGGATACTTGCTTTTACCCAATTAATTCTAACTGAAGGTATAACTAACAACTTGCTGGTTATTTTCAAAGAAAGGCAACCTAATTCCAAAAAATAATTCATGTCACATATTTACAAGCAACAGCAGTCATATTCTTGGGCTGGCAGAACTCCATATTTTCTTTTCATTTTTTGGAAGGGGAGTGGTTGAAAAGAATACTCCAATCAGTCAATTAATATATATGTCCATAGAAAGAAATAGTCAAATAAGTTATTCTTTTGTAGATGCTATGACCAAAAATTAACCCAAAATGAAAACCTGTGAAATCCAAGGAAGCCACAAATATATAGAAGAAAAAATTTGTAAGTATCCTAACTGAGTATGTAACAATCTATTGCTGATCAAGCCTCTGTTATTTAACCCTTGACTGCTTTCTACTGAGGATTGTGAATTCATGTACTTGACAATTCTATGATACATTTGGCATTAGTGGCTTAGGTGTACCCCCTCTTTCCCTCTCATTCTTGTTCTCACTCTCCTTCAATGTTAGAGACTTTTACCAGATATTCTTACTCCAAGAAATAGTTACACATATGCTTCAGATTTCCTAATATTTCATGAGGAATTCAGTTGATGAGGAGATAACTGTTCCTACTTCCCTTCTAGATTTGTTTTAAAAATCTGTCACTGCTTTTCAACATTTATGGAACTCTATCCCCTAGAGATGAATTGTAATGACCAGGGACCTTCCCAGGAAGATATTCTAGCAAATCCTTGCTCCCCAGTGCCCACTTTAATAAGCACTATTTAGTACAGGAGAAAACAGGACAATATCAGTCTCAACAGAGAAGTGTTAACAAACAGAATCTTACAGCCAACCTTTCAAAAGCACAAGATGTAGAAGTCATTTCTGGCTGCAGAAAGTGAGAAAATTTTTGTTGTGTCATCAGTGATGGGAGTTTTTGGACATCCATGCTAAGGAGAAAGCAAAAAAAAAGTAGACTAGTAAAATGAAAAAACACTTTCTACTGGGCCCTCCCTGGTGGCACAATGGGTTAAGCAATAACTATGATGCAAACTGAGGCCACTGCAGCACGAGTTCAAACCATGCTGCCACACAGGAGGTGACCACATGGTATGGCAGACCTCTCCTGCCTTGCCCACTGCTCCCCTCAGCAGTGTGTGTTCGTTGATTGGCCTGTTCTGTGCCCCGCTCTAACTCTGGTGAATCTCCTCACCCCCTACACCTCTGGCCTGTACCCCAGGTCTTGTATGCATAAATAAATAAATCTTTTTTAAAAATGCTTTCTACAATCATACAACTTGCTGCATTAAATAGTATTTTTATTACTCCTCAATATTGCCCTTCACTTTTCTTTTTCATCAGCGACCAACTTCCATGTTTCTCAATAACTCTTGACTCCATTTTTCAATATAAAATCAGCATCTCATTGAAAAATCTCACTGAAGCACTGGATTTTGGTATGGAATTCTAAATGATGCAAAACAGTACCAGTCAATCAAGTAATCTCTCCTGTTATTATTGTTACTATTGATACCTTTAAATAAAGTTATCACAAACAAGGTGACAGGCTCCTCTAGTTTGCAAGGAATCATGCTTTTCATACTACACTGGAACAGTATAGAGAGACACAGCCTCTATTTCAATAGCAAATCGAAAAAGCAATGTGAATTTTTAAAACATTAAACTACAATTTCCTTTTTCTTGACCTACCTCATCTATCTACAGAGAGACTTCATTTTGATCATTTAACCTCTTTTTGTCCCAGCTGTAGTTTCTGTCATTAATTAATAATAATATCAAAGTGTTGCAAGGCTCAAATGAAAATGTCTCCATGAAAGTTCAGGGAAAAATTGAGGAACAATCTACAATGGAAAGATTTCATTGTTATAAGACTAGAAACAGACGGTATTATGAAGAATTGATACTTTTGGGGAGTTTTGATTTAGATTTAAGTGTTGGTTCTGTTATTCACTAAAATGGGCTTAAATTAACAACCTTTTAAACTTACTAACCTTCTGCACAGAGTTTATGTAAAAATTAAATATAATTTAGAAGTCTTTTAAAAACAACAAAAACCAAGTAAGTTTTATTTTGTACCATTATAGTAATTAATACTACTGCTGTAACTAGCATTGTTATAGATACACTCATAAGTGTATAACTTATAATTAGTTATGCATTAGAATATAGATTAACTGAAAAGAGTCAGTTAATCACTGATTTAGCATCAAATGTAAGTGGCATGGGTTAAGGTAGCATTTAAAACTTAAAACTTTGCATGCATTCACATAATTTTACCATAACCACTCAGTTGAAAAAAAAAAAATGGGGGCCTCCCTGGTGGCGCAGGAGTTACGTCTCAGGGCTATGAAGCTACTGCCCAGACACTGTAGCATGAGTTCAATCCTCAACCAGGGAGCTTGACCCACATGGCGCAGCAGACCTCTCCTGTCTCACCCACTGCTCCCCTCAGCAGTGTATTTCAGTATAGCCACCTGTTCTGCTCCCCACTCTGTCTCTGGTGAATTCTCTCACCTCTTGCATTTCTAGCCTACACCCTAGTCCTTGTATGCATAAAGAAATAAAAATAAATTTAAAAAGAGAAAATTCTCAATAGTTCATCAGCTTTCTAACTCAGACTTTAGAGGTAATTATTGGAAGAGCAGAGCATTACCAAATAATTGTTTTATTTTAATATTTATTTTATATAAATAAATAATGACTAAAGTCAGAAAAACTGAACCTTTTCCAGACATTTTAATCATTAATCACCAGAATTTCAGCGACATATAGGTTAAGGTCCTTAAACTGTTCATTCAAAGAGACCCAATCGTTTTATCCTAGTTACCAAGTTCTAGACATATTTCAAGTTATTCAAATTATGTTCTTTTTAAGTATACTTTCTTAGATTCAAATGTCAAGGACCCCAAGTTTTCCAACCCACTGAGTTAAGTTTTTAGTTCCCAAATGATGGTGTACCAATTGTTTCCCTCATACCTTTCTTTTTAGGTGAAGATGAATTTGCTAATTGAAAATTCTCATGTGCTGATACCAGAATAACAGCACATCCTGACTCTATGGGAAGGTTAACAGGAACTCTTCCATTTGGTACCTCTGGATTCTACCCTATGTGGTTCTTCCCTTAGCTAATTTTGATCACTATAATTTCCTTATAAAATCACAACATAAGTGCAATAACAATTATTAGCTTTATATTCTGTATGTCTCTCCAGAAATTTATCAACCACAGAGGGGTCTTGGGGACCCACCCCCAAAACTTGCAATTGATGTCAAAGTGGTCTTGAAGGCTGTGCTCTCTAATTTTATAGGTGTCACTAACTCTGTAAGTTGATAATTACGATAATAAGTGAAAACTCTGGAAAACAAGGTTGCTATCAATTTTACCCATATTTATTTGCTTATGCTTGGAATGTAGTAGAGTTCCAATAAATACATATTGAATGAAGTTTAGCTCTACTGAAATTGACTTTGAGGGCAAAGCAGCAATGTGCTATCCTTAAGATTACCAATGTAATCAGTTAACTGTCCACCTATTTTACAGTGTTTTCTCCATCCATATTTGGCACAGACAATTCTTTTATCATTGATTTTTAATTTCAGTTTGAAAATAATATGGATCTATAATTCTAGATTAAACAATGAATTTCTGTAACTGATTTATATATACAAGGTTCAGCTCAAAACTACTTAAGTCCAAAAAAATATTGATCTTTTAGTACATATCAATCTCATAATAAATTTATAGAGGAGTGTAGAAGGAAAAGATTCCCTTATGCTTCACTCCCTCTATGGACAATAGAAAGACACCCACCCCCACTAGCTCTTGACTGCCTTCAAACATTGTGATAATATGAAAAAATGGTGTGGTTTTATTAGTTTTCTTTTGTTTTTTTTTTTTTTTTTCAGAAGCTTGGATATATCAAATAAAACATCAAAATCTAAGACAATTAGAACTGGCTAAATAGCAAAAATTAAAAATTAAAGGACTTGTTTGAATAAGGCAAAACTTGTCATTAAAAAATTCTGTCAATACATTACAGATACCAAAAAAAAAGCCCTGAAAATGGCTACATGACTGAATATTTGCAATAATTTCTTAGAAATAATAATAAAAGCAAAAATACTAATTAGAATTATATCAAAGTATTAAGCTCTATACAGCAAAGGAAATAATCCACAAAATGAAAATGCAATCTATGGAATGTGAGAAGATAATTGTAAAACCCTATATCTAATAAGGAAATATTACAACTCAAGAACCATAAAAAAAACTTCTTTAATGTGCAAAGTCCTGGAATAGTCCAAAGAAAACAGACAAACACCCATACATAAATGAAAAAGTGTTCCACATCACTGATTCAAGGGAAATGCAAGTCAGAACCACAATGAGAGGGCCCCTCAGTCATGCTAGAATGACCAGTTACCAGAGAAATCACTAAATAACAATTGTTGGTAAGTCATGGAGGAGTTGGAAAACGTGTACACTGCTCATGGGAATGTAAAACAGTGCAATCTCTGGGAAACATATGGAAGCTTCTTAAAAAGTTAAAATTGGAATTACCATCTAGCAATCTTATTTTGGTTGTATTTACAAAAGAATTTAAAACAGGGTCTTGAGGAGATATTTACACCTTCGTGTATATTTAAGCATTATTTATAATAGCCAGGATATGAAAATAATCTAAATGCTTGTCATCCACAAATGAATTGACATAGAAAATGTAGGATAAACATATAATTTTATCCAACCATAAAAAAATAATTTGCCACATGTTGCATTATAAAGGAATCTTAAAGACAGTATTCTAGGTAAATTGAACTGGTCACAAAAAAGTTGAATAGTGTATATTTCCCCTTATATGATGTATTTAAAGTAGTCATTTTACTTCACAGAAAGTAGAATGGTCACCCCCAGTTGCTGGGTATGGGAGAAAAGAATAGTTGTTCAACGTACATAGAATTTCAGTTTTGCAAGATGAAAAGCTCTAAAGATCTGTTGTACAATGTTCATATAGTTAAGATTACCATAATACAAACTTTAAAAGGATTAAGATGAAAACTTGTTTTCTTCCACATTAAAAAATAAAAATGGAAAGAAAAGGACAGGTTCAGACTATGATGAATCTCTTCTGTTTTAAGCAGGTGAAAGTAATGAATAAATAAATAAAAGTAAAATGTAAATGATACTCAATGAAGAAAAAGCTGTCTCTTCAATAAATGGTAGGAAAACTGGACATTTGCATGTAAAAGAATAAAAAAAAAAAAGATTCTACCTAATGCCACTCACAAAAATAAAATCAAAATGGCTTAAAAACTTAAATGTGGGGCCTCCCTGGTGGCGCAGTGGGTTAAGCAACACACTACGAAGCAAATCGCAGCCACTGCAGCACGAGTTCGATCCCTGCTGCCGGCCAGAGAGGGGACCCACATGGTGCAGCAGACCTCTCCTGCTGTGCCCGCTGCTCCCCTCAGCAGTGTACTTTGGTTGATCTGCCTGTTCTGCTCCCTGCTCTCTGTGGTGAATCCTCTCACCCCACCCCCACACCTCTGGCCTGTACCCAGTGCTTGTATGCATAAATAAATAAATCTTTAAAAAAAAAAAAAAAAACTTAAATGTGGGGCCTTCCAGGTGGCACTAGGGGTTGAGCACCTCACTGTGGAGCTTCTGTAGCCACTGCAGCATGAGTCCAATCCCTGGCCAGAGAAGGGACCGTCATGGCACAGCAGACATCTCCTGCCTTGCCCGCTGCTCCCCTCAGCAGAGTTATTTCAGTCAATCTGCCCATTCTGCTCCCCAATCTGTTTCTGTTGAGTCCTCTCACCACCTACACCTCTGGCCTGCACTCCAGTTCTTGTATGCATAAATAATAAATAAACTTAAAAGAAAAAAAAAAAGAAAGTAGGACCAATCTCAGGGGAAAAATACATGGGGGAGATGGAGAGAAATGTGCCTGCAGACCAAAATTCCAAGCTCACGAAGAACTAATTTCTAAATTCTAATATAATAGAAATCTAATTCTAAAAATGACAGCCAACAAAATCAATAATTAAAACATGCATTCATTACAAAAGAAATTAATTTATGGAAAATTCTAACAAAGTGCCGTAATAATTTCAGTTATAAATCATAAGTGAGTTAATGACTTTCTATTAAAAAAAAGCCAGAGAGTAAAAACAGGAAGAAAAATATATCAAGAATGCATAGATATTAAATGGGAACTAATAGACATCCAAAAACGAAAAACAGTAAGTTGAAGTCACAAAAGTTAAATTCTAGAACAGATGCGTTTCAACATGTGTAAGTTCAGCCATTTAAGTACTGGCTGGCACAAAGGACTTTAAAACATGATAAATAAAATGTACATGGACTGACACATATGATTATTTGTATTAAAAGTATATTCTAAATTCCTAACAAGATAAATCACTATAGATTCATAAGGAGATATTCTAGTGCATTTGCAGATCATGAACTATAAAGAGCAAATAACCTTTAGATTTTCCAAAGAAACTTCTTACAAAGGAAAGAATAGTAAATTATCAGTAAAGTTCTCAATAGATGCCACAAGTCAGTAAACATGATTTTCAAAGTGCTGGGAGAGAATATTGGTCTACTTAGAATTTTATAACTGACTGAACCATAATTCAAGAATGAAAGCAAATGGAAGGCATTTTTGTAGTTATCAGAACAAAGTGAATTCACTATCTACAGGTCCCAGTAGACAAAACATTTATTAGATATTTCATATAGAAGAAAAGCCAAGTCAGAGGGACCTACTTTCACACACACAAACACACATACATATATTCATAGAAATCATATTTAAAATCTGAAAATTTAAATGTTATGGAATAATAACTATTTGTGCATACGATTTTATTTTAAAGCGCACCCAATTAAATTGAGAAGAAGAGCAGCAGTGTTTACTGGTCAAGAAAACATCCTTAGGTCTGTCAGCTGTTTGGAAGGAAAACGCAAACACTAAGAATATTTAGCAAAATGATATACTTATTTGTGTATGTTTAAAAAAGGGTAAAACACAAAAGAAATAAAAATAAAATCTAATTTTACAAATCAGCAGAAGAATAAAATAGAAATTTTAATAATGCAAAGAAATTTAAAGATCAGAGAAACAAAAAGAGATAAAAAATTACAAACTATGAATGATGGTTTAAACATGAGTAGACGCATCAATAATCTCAATAAATACCTACAGATTAAAATCATCTATTAAAACATGGAGCGGGCCGGCTGCTTGTGCGCCTGACAAAAGTCCGGGTATGAGGGACACTCCTGAAAGATCGGGGTGCTCCAAAGGCTGGGCCCTGCCAGCCCCTTTGCTCTTGGCTAAATTGTAATTCTGTGATTTCATGATATGTGCTTACTGAAAAAACATTCACAGGGGTGTTATAAAATTGGCTGCTTTGCTAAACAAAATAATTGGATGCTACGCATTTTGATGATGAACTACTGATTGGCAAACACTGTAACACAAATTTAAAAGCCAATACTGCAAAACCAGGCTGGATCAAATGCAACTGGAATGTGGTTGTTTTACAAACTCAGAAGTTAGTTACTAGATAATTTCCCAGACCTAAACATTCGCTATGGGAAACTGGCCTTGGGAACCGAAGAAAGACCTCTGTAACTTGGCCCATTGTGGCCAAGGCTCTGTTATCTCCCAGGTGATAAATGAGTCACGTACACCCTACCAGCCCTCCTCCCCTCTTCTCTGCCTCTGTTTCACTTAAACCATAATCATATATAAAAAGGTCTCCCTAATAACAAAAAATATTGACATTAGTTTGACTCCAGATCTTGCGGCTAGTAGTCCGTCTTACACTTAGAGTAATAACAAAATGGTTAGTTGTGACTGCGCAAAGTTGCCATGCCTGCCTTAATATTAAAAAACTAGTGTGCTAATAAAAACATGCTATGCTTATAAAAACAATGTTAACATTAAAAAACTAGTATGCTGATAAAAATATGTCATCTAGCACTAGGCCTTACCTTGAAACAGTATGATGCCCTGAATCTTGATTGGAGGTCATTAAGACCCCGATTTGTTCTCAAGAAAAAATGTAATGATTGTTATCTTTCTGCTCTATGCACATGATGAAGTAATCCCACTGCTTGCTTGCAATGTATAAAGAAAGGCTGCTGAGACCCTCAGGAGGACGTTTGCTACACCCTGATCAAGTGGTCAGTGACTCCTCAAATCCCCCTCAATTCACCAACACCGTCTCTTCCTGTGGGAGCCTGGCCTCAGCCGGAGCTGGCCTTCGGCAAAAACACAAGATATTTAACATGAATCTTAAACTTTAGCTCTATGCAAACTAATAGATACTCCAAATCGACCACTCTTCTGTCTCATAGTGAAGAGTGATGGAGGCGAACTCAGAGGTAATGGGGAATTAATCTCTAATGTAAATATGAACACAAACCAGGTAATTGATACTAGATAAATGATGCCATTTGTGAATTCCTGAGATCCAGCTTCCCTAGGACCTCTTCAGTTTGCTTCTAACCAGCTTTCCACTCCACCATATATACCAGGCATAGCCTTTATTTATGTACCCAATTATACTACTTCACATGCAGTAGGAAACTGCCTTGCAGACTTCTAGCCTTAATATATACCAAACACCCTTCAGCAAATCCTATGCTAACAGCTCTCTTTTAACTCAGCACAGACTCATGTCTGCCAGCGCTCTCTCCCTGCCTGTGAAAGCCACACAGGGAACCGCAGCATGAAGTGATAACGCCTTGATGCCCAATTCTCTTTCAGGTCTGCCTTGCCCAAGTTTGGCTCCCTTTAGTCCTGAAACAAAATCCTCAGGTCTGCCCCCACTGCCCAAAATTGAAAAACAATTTACTCCTACTGTCTTTTCCAGAATGAGAGTGATTTTAAAAAGTAGGGATCCTGAAACTCTACTTCAGGGACACCATGCTTATAATTAAAGCAAAACTGTTCCCAGTGACTTCGCAGTAGCAGCAGCAGGGAAAGCACTGTGATTCTTGGTATGAGGCAAACTGACAATCTAGGCACCCCCGCAGATAACTCAACAGGTAACTATTGGCCTTACAAAAAATAACCTATACTAAAATTCTTTCATCAAGAATTTTTTAAACTTCTTATGGGTTCAAGCTCCATGTGCTTTAACCCTAAATCTGAACAAGAATAGAAAGATTGCATTTTTGAAAATGCAGAGCATTATGAATCTCTATGGAATATCCAGGACCCTCTCCCAGGATCTTTGGAGTTATATCCAATATGGATGGTTCCTCCCTGCCCCCACCCAAACACACACACACACACACAGACATGCATAGACGCACACATGCACTCATGCACACATGCACAGACACTCCTACATGATAAAAATAAGAAATACATCATTTCTCAGAAATTTTGTTATTGTGTGAAGGTAATAAAGATACATGAAGCTGCTGCTTCTATTTCTAGAAGTAAAACTCCAGTATTTCAGATAAGATAGGACATCACAATGCAATTAAACTACGGGGGTCACCCTTGTACATGTGTTTCATCCATCACTGACCAGATTGCAGTTACATGGTGTGTGACTTGACTGTTTTTATTCTTAAACCATTGAAAATCAACTCTGAAATGACAATCTGAACTCTAGATTGTATAAAATTACAACTGTAATTCAGACCTTTAGATGAATATAAAAACAAATAATGATCATCTAAATAGGATCATAGGATCATAGGTGTAATAGAGCCTGCCTTTTGCTGTTTACTTGACGACTGTTTAAATACTTAACACTATCCTAAAATAATTTCCATGTTTTAGTTTATAATATATATGTAACTTAAAAAAATTAACTGGAATTATGCAAACAACTAGTTATCTATATTTTCTTTTTTCAATCCTTACATTTGAAATATAGACACAATAATGAGACATTAAGAATGTTAAAATCATGTACGTTAAGCATAAAACCCATTGTTTTAACAAAAAATATATTTGTCTTTAATGTGTTATTTTAAGTAAAAACTGTTGAAAAATAAGTCTGTGCATATAGAATATATAAAGTTATACTCAGATTTAAATATTTTGAAAAGTAAAAATATAATTTGAAGAATTTTAATAAGAATGACAGCTGTTTTATCAATAAGCAAGCACCAGGGATTCATTTAATTGAGTATGGAACAATTTTAATAAAAAACATTAAGAATCCAGACTGCGTAAGTGAAATTCCAGAATAACCTTGTGTTATTTACTATGATCATGGAAAGTAAGGGCAGAAATCTATAACCATGTTTTTGAAGGGTATTTCTTAATGAGCTGCAAATAGACAATTTCCTTATTAAAAGAACAGAAGTTTTTATATACATATACTACGAGTGTACATATATTATATACACATATCCACACACACAAGACTCAGTGCAGTCAAATTCTCTCAGTACATAAATTATTATCTTGAGAGTGAAACAGACATCAGAATTTCATCAATTACTTTAAATACAGGAGTGCTCATAATGTAAATATTAATATAACCTAATTATATCAGTGTTAGATTTTTTAAAATTTTATTTAATCTTCAGACAATATATTATTTCTCCTCTCAGGTGTAGATTTTAAAAAAATGTTAAACGACGCAGTGTCTAACACCCTTATTTGTAATGATCTAGAAATCAAGTACATTGGGGAAGTTACTTCTCCAAAAGGGAATATTAATTGAAAAGCAAGTAAAACTCAAATACCTTAGCACATAATACAGAATTCATTCCATAAATTCACGTTGCTTTGATGTGACCTAGTTAGCCCAGGAATTTGACATAGTATGTATTACAGAGATTTAACAAATATAAACACAACCACAGTCTATTCTGAAAGTTCTTCCTCCAAAATATGGCAGAGAAAACTCATAGGCAGTTTAAAGAATTTAAGTCCTATACTCTCTATTGTGATTAAAGGAGAGGTAAGAGGAGAAAAGAAATTGTTTTAGCTCCCGACTATGGGGGTCTTGGCCATGGGTATAATATAGTAGCTCATATTTGAAGAGGTAAACTTTTATATTTTTGAATTCTATAGCATAGTATAAATGTTACCCCAATTAAAATTTATAAAATAAAATAAACAATTAAAATTCAAAAGATCAATTATCTTCTAGAAATAGAACCCAGACAAAGAGAATTTCTATTATATGGGGAGAAACTAGTTCCTTTTCAACAGCGTATGATCTTTAACATTTTAAATTATAAAATTTTCATAATAATTCTGACATACCGGCCCAGAAAATAACTGCAACTTTCAATTTTCATCCTTAAAATAATGATTGTTCCATTACCTGTCAACGCCAGTTAGTGCATACATACATATACACACACATTCACATTACACGGGACTTACTGAGCTGTAGAGATAGCCTTCGCCATTCATGGCCACATAGAGGCTGGCCTTCACCCCTTGGATGGCCACCACACGGAGACCCACGGGAATTAAATTGAAGAGGGCTATAGGAGAAGAAAAGAAGACAGAGGAGAAAGACTCAGTGACCTTTCATCTTAAGATGATGACCTTTATCATCTTGCTTTTTAAGGGAGAGGGAGAACGGTGGAAAGGAGGAAGAAAAGATTTTTTCTCTGCACCACCACCAATTATCTATGTGACTTCAAGTAAGTTACATAAAGTCCTTTTTAAAAAGGGATTAGTTTACAAGGTCTCCAAAGGCTCCATCAGGATCTGCAGGCCAAGGATCTCTGCTTCATAAAATGAATACATCCTCACACAGGCAATATAATAAACAAATAGCTTGAACAAAAATATATCAACAGTAGAAAACATACTTGTAGTTATAAGCAATAATAAAATGTAATCGTTAGAACAGGCCCAAACTTTTTGTTTTCATTCTTTTCTTTTTAATCCTTAATGTTTTCTTGAACATAGAAGATGAAAACACAAATTACTGATCACTGATAGCTACAACATCAGCAAGAGAACATTTCTCTTTATACTTCAATTTTTTACAAGTAAATGTAGACAAATAATAGATTAATGATTGATAGAGGGCTTAAAATTGTGCTGGATATATTTTATATCTTGGGACACATGTATATACATATATATGTATATCTATGTATAAACCATTAAAATCATTAAATATGCACTTGGTATATTTAATTCAAGATCTTAAGATGAAATGGGAATATGCTTATAGACTTTTAATATTTAGGTTAATTATCACTAGAAATATTCAATAGTCTATATATCATCTGAAGATACTATACATCAGAAAGAAGATAAGCAAGAAAATAACTTTTCTCCAAAAATGTGTTTTTATGAATTGTATATCCCAAGCACTGTTCTAGTTACTGTTGGAACTTGAAATAAACAAAAGCATAAAAACATTACCTCTATCCCAAAAGGATGTATCTTACTGAAGGAAGAAATCAACATAGTTAGGCTCCGTACATGGTAACATGGATATAAACTAAATATTTCCTGACTGCAAGCATAAGAGACTATCTCTATAGCTCACTTTAACAAACTTATATGCTCTTCTCCATATTTTGGAATAAGAATCTCCAATCAGTTCTGTTCATATTCTCTGTTATAAATATGAAATATTTTCAATATGAAAGATACACAAATTAACCCAAGGACTACCATGAATCAGGGATGCTTCCATTTTTCTGGGCTTCTCTCAACCTGGGATAGTAACACACACACACACACAAATGTTCACATGACAGCTGTAGAGGATCAAGCCTTAGACCACAAGGTTAGTACAATAGGATTCAATTCCTAGGTGTCTGACACTGAGAAGTATCTTTATCTCTTTGAATATGATTTCTTCTTTGTCACGAAAGTTAAGACGACATCTGAGTAGATACTTAAGAAAGAATAACTGACTCAATTTGAATCTGAACTAGTTTTTGTTGTTATGTTCTTACCATTGTCCTTGTGCTACTGAAATAACTTAGGAAGTACAAGACCTTAAAGTTTAGTTAGGGAGAGAAAGCTAAGACATATGGAATAATCTAATACAGTGTATAATTTATTTCTATAATTAAATGTAATATATACATTCTCTCTATATATATTCTCTATGTTGCAGAAGTTCAGGAAAATGAAAGATCTGATTGGCCCAAAGTTTTTAGGATATGTCTCACACAGAAGATGGGACCTGAATTTTCACTTAAAGGGCAAAAGTTGAGTAAGCCAAGAAGCTAAGGACATTTCAGTGGGGCAGGAAGTTAGGTGATTGCATAATGTGTGGCCAGTAAATTGGATGGTTTGATTCGTATTGGTGGAAAATGGGTGGATAAGGTAGGTTTAAATAACTGAGTCACTCTAACTTAGAGCTCGAGATTTTTACCAAATGGGGAACAAGAATTTGACATACAAAGAATGAAGTCAGCACAACTACAGAAATACATGAGAGATCGGCAGGTAACATCATTTCTAAACTCACCACTCAGAAGCTCCACTACATTGAGTCATTCATTCAACTTCTCTGCTTTAATTTTCCTGTGTATAAAATGGGGATAATCAACAAGTGCGGAGAGTTGACTAAAAAAATCTAATTAATTATATGTTGTTGAGAGTTCCATAAACAGAGATGTGTTCTCTATATATGAGCTATTTTTCTTTAATATTTATTTCTTTCTGCTTGTCAAATAAGATTACTATAGGGTCTGATGTAAAAACTGACATAAGACTCCAGTAATATTATTGAGTTTATACTCAGAAACTTGGTTTAATATTCTATAATATTCTATATTTGTGCAACAATTATTTTTCTGAATTTTGATAAATTCATCTTTGCATTTGACTGTCCCTCACAAACACTGAGAAGAACTTAGGACAGAATGATTACCTTAATTTTTAGAAGCATGTTCAGACAGGCAATCAGGTGAAACTCTATCTCAACAAAAGTTTTTTGACTATCTAATATGGTTATCTGCCTAAAATATCATATTTCTTTCTGCCTTCTCTTTTAACTTCAACTTTCCCTAATACCTATTCTCACCTTCATCCAAAGCAATAGACAATTTAGTTACATTTCCCTATAAACCCTACATAAATTCCTAATTTATTTCAGTAGCACAAGGGCAATGGTAATAACATAAGAAAAACAAACCTACATTACACACAGAAGTTAGCTATGGCTGTAGAGTAAGCACTGGGCAATGAGATGCAGGCCGAGTTTTGCACACTTAGACGCCTTCCTGACAGACAGCTTTTAGGATACTTCTGTCATTTTCTCAACCGCTTGTCCTATGGTTTGGATGGGTATGGGAGTGTGGTGGCTGAATCATTTCAGACTGTGAAAACAAGGACTGGTCCTGAGGGAGTATTGGAAAGTGATCTGGATCGAGTTGGTCCCTGCCGACTTTGTGAAGTGCTGGCACCCGTCCAACATTCAGTTCCCAGGTCTAACTTTCATGTGAGAAAATAAGTTCTTGTTATTTTAGTCTGTGAAAAACAGATCCTATCCTACTCCTAACTAATAGAGAGGGCTAAGGAAAGCAGAGCTAACTTGCAAGGTAAAAATTATACTTTAAATACTTTGTGATTAAAATGCAAAGCACTAGAAAAATATCAACTCCAATGGCAATTCTTACCAGAAAGAAAAATGAAATCCAAAATGTTGCAAAGTGTATTTCAAAAGTAAAGTTTTCCCAGGACAAAGAAGTTAAATTGGTTAATTTAATTGATACAGATTTAAAAAAAAAAAAAAAAAGCTCTGCTATCTAAGAGGCGTGAAAATAAAAACTACTAAATGTAGGCAAGAACAAAAATAAGAAACTTGCAAGAAAGTTTTATATGAACCACAAAGTGATAATGGCTTTTAGTAGTAAACTTTTGGAGACTAAGTAAGTCTGTTAAAAAGGGGGAAAAAAGTCAATAAACAATTTGGAATGAAAGTTTTTACTGATAAAAGCTTAAAAACTATTCTCTTTGGAAAAGTCTTTATCTGCATCCTAAAATCTCAAAAAGTGACTAATTACTTACCCTTATCTATTATTTATGTTCAATGGAGAACATTGGCTCTAGCTCACAGAGGTCCTTGGCTATGAGGTGAGACTTCTTCCTTCATCTTTCCTGTCCATCTTCAAAACCACTGTCCTAAGTCATAGTAAAACTGGGTCATATTATTCTTCAAGTTGCCTGCACATTTAGATGTCATTTCCCTACTAACAACCTCTCGTATACTCTTTGTCTACTAGATAGATTCAAAGTCTTACCTCTGGCCTATGAACCCTTTTTACAATCTGAATCTAATCCACTTTTCACTTTTTCACTTGTCACACATCCACCAACACCAACTTTTAGCAATTTCCTAATGCTCCTTCATCTTTAGTGAAGTTGGATTTTTTTTTCCCATTTAGCCTCTCTTTTTGGAAACCCTGTCTTCCCACTTCTAAATTTAGTCAATTCTTATTATCTTTTAAGACCTATCTTATTTGATGGCTCTTTTTTAAATGTCCTTCAGAGATAGTGGTTTCCTGTCCATAATCATTACTTCATGTACATATTTCTGTAATGACATTTGGAATATGGAATTAGAGTTATTTGTTTACACATCTGTATCCATCCTCAAAATACAAGAATTACAATACATACAATATAAGAATTATAAAAACAAAAAACCTAGAAATTGGATCTTTATATTGGATAAAGTATATTTAAGAAAAAATTAAATTTAAAGCTCAAAACCTATCAGCCTGATACTCTTGTTTATATACAGTCACAGGATATTTTCTGCTATATGATACTATTCACATTAATATATTTACTATTCTTAGTAATTTGACTTTACTGTTAATATCTCTTAAACCATGTTTTTGCTTACTTCATTCCTTTTGTTTGGAGTTTTGGGGTTTTTTTCCCCATATCTTCATACTGAACTCTCCTAGAATGACATCAAATGCTCAGTGTTTTCTCTCACTTCTCACTTTTCTTAGACCTGGATCTAGACTATTTTATAACAACTTAAATTTGATTCCTTGTATAATACATGTTTTATCTCCCAAGAACAATTAGATTATAAAACAAAGATCAACTCTAAATAACACTTGTATAATACGGAGAGAAAGTAAAGAGGGAGAAAGGAAGAAAAAGAAAAAACAGAAGCAGAGAAGGAGGGAGAGGGCACTGAGAGAGAGAATACGCAGTGTAGTATTTATCTTATTTATATTCATGATTTCAACAAATACTTGCTGAGCTAAGACAATAAATATAAGCTAAGTAAAGTCCATCATCTAATCTGACATTTCTTATTAATAAAAAAAATTACATACGAACTGGGGTACAGGCCAGAGGTATGGGGGGTGAGAGGATTCACCAGAGACAGAGTGGGAATGGAATCAGCAGATTGACTGAAATCCAGTGCTGAGGGGAGCAGTGGGTGAGGCAGGACAGGTCTACTGCGCCATGTGGGTCCGCTGTGTGGCCAGGTTAGCAGGGGAACGGAACTCGTGCTGCAGTGACTGCCGATGCTTCATAGTGCTGCGCCTTAACCCCTTGCACCACCAGGGAGGCCCCTAATCTGACGTTTTTTAATCTTTTCCTTTCTAAAAGAAGAATCTCATTCTAAATATTTGTGTAAATCTAACTGCTATGTTTTTAAAAATGAAATAAAGAGATGGTATTGCCATGGTCCAGAAACTAATCACTGAGCCACAGGGGTAAAGGTTATTAAGGGAAAGAACAGTTTCTTCCATAAATGGCATGGGAAAGCCAAATATCCACACTGAAAAAAATGAAACTGAATATATATATACATGTATACATATGTGTATATATATATATACAAAATTAGCATAAGATGTATTAAAGATCTGAACATAAAAGCTGAAACCATAAAACTCCTAGAAGAAAAGGTAAAGGAAAAATTTCTCGAAGTCATTTGATAGTGGTTTCTTGGCTATGAAACCAGAAGCACAAGCAACAAAAGCAAAAATAAACAAGTAGGGCTACATCAAAATAAAGGTTTCAACACAGCAAAGAAACTGATCAGATGAGTGAATAGGCAACCTACAAGAATAGGAGAAAAGCTCCAAACCATGTATTTGATGAGGAGTTAATACTGAAACTACAGATTTCTACAACTCAATAGCAGAAAAAATAGCAACAAATAATGCAATTTAAAATGGGCAAAATACTTAAATTGATATTTTTTCTAAAGATACTATGCAAACACAACAGGTTCAAGAAGAATGTTCAACACATCATAATCCTTAGAGAAATGAAAATCAAAATAACAATGAGATATGAGTTAACCTGTTAGGATAACTACTATAAAAGAATATGATAAGTGTTGATAAGGATGTGGAGAAATCAGAGCCCTTGTGCTCTGTTATTGGGAATGTAAATTGGTACAGTCACTAAAAAGGCAGTGTTGAGCCTTTTAAAATTAAATATAGAAACACTATATGATCTATTAATCCCACTCTTATGATATATCCAATAATTAAAATCTGGATCTGGGCAATGTAACTGCCCTTCCACCTTCATGGCAGCATCGTTTGTTCAATACATGTACCAACTTAAAAACCCATAGGTAGTGTATTATAAAGGCATAATGGTATATTACTCAATATTTTAAAAGAAGTAGACCCTGTCTTATATCACAACATGAATGAATCTGGAGGACATTTATGTTAACCAAAATAAGACAAGTACAGAAGAACATATACTTTAACATGAGGTATCTAAAGTAGTTAAACTCATTTTACTTTTTCCTAGGCATTATGCTAGGCATTTTGGCATATAAAATGCCATTTAAAAAAAAATAAACTACAAATCTGGCTACTTGGCTTATGTTAAGGCATAAAATGTCCAAATTTCTTTTGGGGGCAAAAAGCAAATAAATGAGGAAATTTAAAGTACTATTCTAAACCTTTAAAGTAAGATTCTATGACTTTAGTTATTGAACTAATAAATACTCTATAATGTTTCTGATTTAAAAGTCACTGATTCTTTCCATAAACTGAGCACTTATTATGAATCATGCCTAGTCTATGAAAATAATGATGTGTCCAACAGATGTGGTCTTTGGAGAACACACTTCCATCTCTGACTCTTTCTGAGACTCCTGTCTTGGGAGTGAAAAGTGAAATCAATAGAAAGTTTTATTATTATCCCCTGTCAAGCATATCTTTGCCTTAGAAGCTACTATTTAATGTGTACAAAACAAATAAATGAATCAGTCACAGTTTCTCTTTAAGCGTGCTTATTCATAGTTTTTCTGGGTCATATTTACATAATTAAACATACAAAAATATTGAATATAATGTATATCACAACTGAACATATTACAATATGAATGTAAAGCAAAACCAGAAAACCTAAATGGTATGAAGTCTGAGAGAGCAGAAACATAGGCTGCATTGGGCTGGTGTGTGGGGGATGCTGAAAGTGTATATGAAGATGCAAGTTTTTGGACAGAATGAACTGAAAGAGAAGTGTCTGTTATAAGTGAAATATTAAACATCTTGTAAAATTATATTGGATTGTAATAAGAAGCTCATTAAAAATTCTTATTTACAATATGTAATTTCAGTGTCTTCACAAGTAATTTCTAAAAACAGATTTCTTATTCCTTGTAGTAATAAACTGGTATAAAAGAATATGGTAAAATTTGGAAAATATGACTTAATTTTATAGAATGAGCAGTGAAATAACCCTGCAATTTATGACCTACTTAACACCTAAAAATTTTTAGTAGAAGATACTGAGAGAATGGAGATATTTGAATTTCTAATCTATACATTCTCATCAGATTGTCTTGAAAGTTCAGTATCATTTCCCATACATCAAAATATTCTCAACAGAGAAATTTTGCTAGTGTAAACAATATTATACTACATAAAATTTAACATAAAACTTAGTTAGCATCAAGTCCTTTTCCCATTTAATCCTATATTCTCTTGTCATAGTAATAATAGTTTTAATACTCACAACAACATTTTCAGACCACAGTTCATTTCTAATTAGTCATGAAATAAACATATCTCTGGCATTTACTTATCATTTACTAAAGTCAATTCCTCTCCCATCCCCATTTCAACAAGAAAATGCTATTATTGAATAGGTTGCAAACCAAGAGTTAGTCTGAACTCTGAAATCCTGAGACACAAAAGTAGTTACATAATTATGGTACAATGGAATATTCATCCAGGTAAATTAATTGCTCCCTCATCCTAATTCCATAGTACTTCATAAACAGTGCTGATCACATTGCTTTTTCACATTTATGTTTTTGCCTGAGTCTCCCTGAAAAGTAAGAATTCTTCAATATAATAAAATATGTTTATTTTCACCCACAGTAGATACCTGAACAATTGTGGTCAAATTTAACTCTCTTAAAATAGCATATATTAAAAAATAATGAAAAGGTGCAATCATCTCTTTGTTTAGTTTTTAAGTGATAAAAGCAGACTATGAAGAGTTCTGAACTTCAGTCCAATGGACACTGGTCTCAGTCATGAACCCTAATTTTAAAATAGAATTCTATGACCTTGGTGAATAAGAAATAACAGCCTCATTGAGCCTCAGTGTCTTCTCTGAACATTTCACTTATCTGTTCTGATGATTGTCAAGACACTCTTTAAAAATATTTGTCAAAGTATTAAAGTAAAATTAAAGCATCACTATTGATGTTTGGTGGTGGTGTTAAACTTGCAAATCTAGAGTTTTCCTAATAGGGGCAGGGCTGAGGGTATCTGGGTAATCACTATCTCATATTTCAGCTTAAATTTCTGAAAATGGCATGACAGTAAAAACAAAAGTATATTTCATCTTACATATACAAGATCCAGGAAGCAGAAACAACTAAATTTTTAAAATCAAATAATAAAATGATTATTTGGATTATGTTGATTCAGTGCATTCAGTCTCATGTTCTATTTTATAAACAATTGGGCAAATAATCTTACTCTGATCTTTTCTCCCTACTGAATTTACGAACTTAAGGAAAAGATTAGTGGTTTGGGATTTAGAGACTTAAAATGTTTCTCTAAGTACTGGCTGATAGCAAACATTGTTGATTTTCAATGTGGTGAAAATGAACAACACGATGATCCCTTTCTTTAACAAAAGCTAGTCGAAATATTTGCCTTAGCACTGATAGAAATCCTGTCCTTGGTTTTTAATCCTGATATTGTCATATAACTTTCCTGTGTTACTTGAGAAATGTTCAAAAGCTTGCATAATTAACAAGGCAATTCAATATGATTCTTTTTTTCTTCCTCAAGATGAAAAATGAAGCATATCACTATCGATAATGAAAGCAAATGCCTGCCATCATTCATCCTCTACAACCAATTTGTCTTACAAAAAGGACTTGTCTCGCAGTCCACTGGAAGAATTCAGGGAACAACACAGATGTCAGGCCATAAGATCAATGGACAAAAACATCCTCCAAGGAATCTCTGCTTGTTTTGAAGATTCTAGATTTGAATCTTCCATGAATCTTACATCGACATACACTGTGTTGTCACATTATGTTATGTTATTTCATTCGTCACATGTATTCCAGACATTTTGTTAGACACTTGTAATAGTACAGTGTTTAAAAATACAGATATCAAAAAGGTATACAAGGTATCCAAATAGGGAAAGAAGAAGTAAAATTATCACTGTTTGCAGACGATATGATAATATACATAGAGAACCCCAAAAGCTCTA
>JAGFMF010011696.1:3998031-4074581 GCA_019455555.1 Galemys pyrenaicus
GACTGAGGTGATGGTGCACTGGTGAGATGGTGATGGGGAATACATGGGGATTACAATTAATGGCAAATATATGTAAATTTTAAAATATTTTAATAAAAAGAAATAAAAATTTAAAAAAATTAAAAAATAAAAATAAAAATAAAAATACAGATATCAGACCTGCCATCATGGAGGTGAAAGTATAAAATAGAAAAAAATAACTTCAAATGAACTATCCATGTTTATCACCAGAGCAGAGGATACTGAAGCATAAGACTTGTAGTTTTCTCGAGATCATGAAGTAAGTCAAGAAAGAGCTAGATTCTGGTAGTTATAAGCTACGTGTTGCTCTTAAAATATAAAAAATAAATTCTAATAACCACAATCTATCTAGTTGTAAAGAAAGTGAAAAAATGAAACTATGATAAATAAATTTGGAAGCCTTAAAAGCAATTTTTCAGCCAACCAGCTATGTTCTACCCAGAAAGTACAAAACCTCTCGTTCTTAGTTAAATTTATACAGAGATAATACAAACAAACTTGCTAGATAGGTTTTAGAGATGCTCAACCAAAACTTCACCCTTCATTATTATTTATGAAAAAATAACAAAGCACTTTTGAAAAAGTATGGACATAACACTGATGACCAAAATGTATTTAAATGTGAAAGTTAGTGAAGAAGTCATAAGAAAAACAGTCACAATTCTATTGAGTTTTATCAGTGTTGACATTCAAATGTTATATTACTACTCATGATTAGAATGCGTATACATAACTGTAATTTCTATATTTACATCTATATATATTAAGATACATAGGGAGATAAAGATGCAGTTATAGCTGCCTTATTCCAAAAATGTTAACTGTACATATAGAAATAAAAATAGCAAGATTTTTTAGAAATAGAGGGAAAATAATATACATCTGAAGAAATGTGATTCTGTATCTCTTAACAATACAGTTTGTGAACCAATATTATCGCAATAAATAAGTAAATGATAAATTAAAAATATAAAAAATAAGAATGATTTTGTCATTATTGGTCTCTCCCTTAAAATCTCTTCTTTAATCCATCTTTGCTATAATCCCAAATTGTAATTTTTTTCTGCAGCACCATATTTCATCTATCAATCAATTGCTCCTGAACTTTCCTTAGTGCCTCATGTCCTAAAACATAAATATGTCCTAAAATATAAATCTTAAACTCCACTGTGTGTCAGTAAAAGCACTCTAAAATCTGGTCCCATGGAACTTCTACATAATCTCTTTGCTTCACCCAAATTAGTCAGCTCATTTTCCCCCAACATTCCAGGAACTTTCTCCACTAGTGATTTTGTGCCCCTTTATCTGAAATGCAATTCTCCTAAATTCAGTTTAAATATTTTATTACTATTCTTCAAGTTTCAGCTTAAAATTAACTTTTATTAATTCCCTACCTATGGTGGCTCTCTCCCATTTCTGAAATCTCACGATTTTTTCTAATCGCCTAACTGTACCAGTGCAACCTTGCATCATTGTTTTGTGTTACATAAATATCCAACTTCCTCTACCACACTGAAAGCAGATCAAAGGCAGAAATTGTATGGGAACCATCTTTAAAACCCAGTAACGAGAACACAGTTGGTCCTCAATATGTTGTCGTTAATGAGATGAATGATACATATGGCGGGCACATGTGGAACTCCAATCATTTAGTTGCAACTGCCTGAAACCATATCTTAAGAAGACATTTGGGACTGGGCAACAATGAATTTTACGAGAATTCAGTGATGTCTGCTGTGGACACAGTGCAGGAGAGGCAGCATGTGGCCATATATTTTTTACTTCCAGCTTGAGGGTCTCTTTTTACAATAAAATATGAGGAAACATTCCATAAAAGAACAGTGATTTGCACTGTACTTAAAAAGTATATCTATATCTATATCTTAGAACTTTGAAAGATTTTAGCTACATGTTACAACCTCTGGTAGTTTTTTTTTTAATATGATGTTTAGATCATATGATGGCAATAAGTAAAGAATTTCAACATTGAACTAAGGCATCAGTAGTTTTCAAAAACTGCTCAGATGATTCCAACGTGCAACTGTGAAAAAGCAACTTCACATTTACTAGGTGTGCAGTAGTTTGAACAAGTGCCTAGGAAATACAGATGCTCAGCACGCCATACCATTCGGTGAACCAAAGCTTGGTATGGACATCAGCAGCACCTCCCATACCTCGCTGGGAAAGCAAAACCCCAGGCCCATCAAACCCTACTTGGACCAAATTAGCAGTTTAGTAGGAGCCTGGATGTTCACTGCATGCAAGTTTGAGAAGCACTGTTAGAGCGATGGTTCTCGAACTGCTCTTGGGGCCTTAGAGATACACTTCCAGGCCCCTCCTTCAAACCTATGGCATTAGAAACAATGGGATTAAGGCCCAAATGGAACTTGCTAAACAAGTCTTCCAGCTAATTCTGATGTAAACAAAACTACGAGAAACAATGTGCTAAAAGGGGCCATTTTTCTTACACTTGACCGCACTCTAGAATTATCTGATAGTTTAGAAAAATATTGGTGCCTGAGTTCCAACTCAGAAACTCTAATCTCATTGATCTGGGCAAACCAGTTATTCAGAAACGGGGTCTCTGTGGTGGCGCAGGGTTAAGTCTCAGCACGGTCAGGCTGTCACCAGCCACTGTGGCAGGGGCGCGATCCCTGGCCAGGGACCAACCCATGGTCCAGCAGACCTCTGCTGCCTCGCCCGCTGCTCCCCTCCGCAGTGTGTCAGTAGAGCCACCCGTCCTGCTCTCCGCTCTGTCTCTGGTGAAGCCTCTCAGCCCCTGCACCTCTGGTCTGCACCCCAGTGCTTGTGTGCATAAATAAATAAATCTTCAAAAAATAAATGAATGAATGAATCACTCACATGATTCAAATATGCAAAAATGTGAGAACCATTGTTCTCATGGACTGTCTTCCTTTGTACCTCGGTAGCACTTACCCTGCTCCAATAATCAGCAGGAGCTAAAGACTGAGGAGCAATCCTAGGTAACCGTGTCTATTACAAACTGTATCTATTACTGTATCTATTAAGGGAAACCTCAAATGCACTGGGCCTTAATTCCCCCAAAGATGAAAAGGCTGGATCTAGAATCGGAACAAGTACTGAGACAGCAGATAACTTCCAAAAAAGGAGTGCTCCCCAGTGCTTCAAACCTTCACACAGCTCTACCTTTTCCCTGAAATACTTTTCATTCATACTTCAGATAGCAGATTCTTCCTCTTTATACTTTCCAAAGTACTTCTTTTCTCAGAGGTAAACTTGAATTATTTATGTCTTTATATGCTAGTCCCATTTTGCAGAAGAGAGACTATGGTTTCAAAGAGCTAAGCAAATTGCCCGAGTTTTCACAGAAAATACACACGAACTTCCATGACTGACTGTCTCTAAAATCTTATGAGCTCCTCGTAACACCACACTGCCTCCCCAAGTACCAGCACAGATCCCTGGCACACACTGAAAGAGGATGTCTGTGCCAGGACCTGAGTAAGAGGAAGCAAACAGGAAGTTTCTTTAGGACATGTTTTTAAATTCAACAATAATATGGGGTGGCTTAGTAATGCTGCACAGACATATTGTGACATGGGTATGTGTTCTGCATTCTGTCTCAGTGTGAGGGAAGCAGATGTACTGAGTGCAACCTCACTAGATCTTGGCTGGATGCCTGCTCATCACCACTCTCTCTAGGCTACTGAATAATACATGTAACTCTACACATACACACAAACACGCATCCCACACCCACCTCAAACTTCTAAGTCAGATACATGAAACAGTCACGTGATTAAAAAGCTTTAAAATGATTGTAGAATGGTGTACTATTTCCACAACAATGTTTTCATTTACAGCTTAAGTACATCAAACATATTGAAGAAAAATTTTCTCAAGTTCAGTGTTTAGATTGTCTAAAGTAAAACAGCATAATATTTTACAAGTAAACCATATCCCATTCTTATGACTTTTGTCAACTGCTGTCAAAAGAATGCAGTACTGACTTTTTTGGGAATATTTATTATGCTCAAGAAAATATTAACCAGGAAAGAGTGAATGGCAACTCAGTGTGGGAGTGGAGAGGTAGCAAACATCTCTAGAAGTAAACTAGAGATCCAAATCCCGGATTAACCATTTAATACCTTTGTAACATGGTCTGATTGTTTAAACTTTCTATGCCCAGTTTATTCATCTTCAAAATAGGAGTAAGTGCATAACTTTTTTATAGTATTGTTATTATCTAAAATGAATGAAATTTATAAATCTCCTAAACCTCTATACTTAGTAAGTACTCGGTAAACATTAGCCATTATTATCTGATATGCCCCAAAACTCTAGGTTAATAAACAAAGCTTGGCATATAGGTGACAAATTTATATTCCAAATCCCTCACTGAAAATATATAGATCTTCCCTTATATTGCAAGGTTGTATTACCTGGAAAACATCAATCCACAAGAGTATACATTTACGTTTTCTCTTATAAACTATAAGAGAAATGGATATTAATGGGGGGCTATAGACTGGCTGCCTAATGGAAACAGAACATAAAATCAACCACATAAAATAAAACCCACTACCATTAACTGCTACCTACATTAAGTATGGGAATGTAGGCAAATCTATAAAATCTCTCAAGCAATAACCTATATACAAGAAAAAACACAGGATATGAATAAAGAAGCACTGAATTTTCCTTATTCTATCTTACAAAAATAAGCTTCTATCATAAGTGCCTCAGAGTAAGGTAATTTCAGGGGGACTTTAATAATGTCTAACTCATCACAACTCTAATACCCTTACCATTACTTCAAGAATCTGCCTTCCTTTTTCTTTCTTAGTCTTTTTTTTTTTTTTTTTCCTGCATGTAAGTTTAAAATTAGTTGCTGGTCTTAGCTGAATAATCAAAACAAGGGCTCCCTATTTTAAGGGTAAATGTACAATTTACATACTTTCAGAAAATGATGTCTCTGTATCATATAACACATTGAAGATATATTTAATGCTGTGTTGCTGTGTAAGAGTCTCTTCTTTTACTATTATTGCTATAGAGATCACTTTCCAGACTAAGCATACTCAATTTTCTTCCTATTTTCATAATGGAAAATGACTTCCTTATCCATCCTTTGAATTCTTTTAAATTGTCTGTCATTCTCAAAACAAAATGCAAATGTTATCCAATTTGCATTAATCCTTCAAGCTGGGTGTTGTTTGACAAGATCATATTCATTTCTGACAGGGTTGTTCTGAGAAGTTACTTTCATCCATTAATTCAACAGATATTTAAAAGTCTAATAGTTGTCAGGCACTGCTGTAGGGCTGGGGATGTAAGGGCATAAAGAGCAGGCTAAGCTTGCAGGTCCTGTGGAAGGAACATGCGCTAGAGAGCATATATTCAAAGTCAGTTTTTCAGTTCAAATGGAAACCTGATTACTGTATCATTACTAAGAATTGGCCTACATTATTAAGTACTTATCCATTAATAAAGCCTTACCGCATGCTAAAACAGAGATAAATTAGGTATAATCAGTAACCTCAAGAATCTCAAAATCCAAAAGAGGTAATTAAGTTACATACATAATAAATATGTGTAGAGGAAACTTGCATAAGTATCTCAAAACATGTACAGAGTGTGAAGGGGAAAAGCAGGATTTTCAGTTAAAGAGATCAGAAAATGTTTTCAAAAACTATAGTCAATTGATCTTGTTCTAAGAGAATGATGTAATTAGTGAGATGAAGTAATATAAACAAGAGTAGTAGATATGGGAAACATTTTAGTGGAAGAAGAACATGATAAATAAATAAGTATATTACATGGTAGTAACCATTCTGGAGAGACAAAAACCTAGAGGGAAACTAAAAATTTCAAAATAGGGTGTGAAAGTTACCGGGATTAATTAGAAAAAAAAAAAAACTCCAAGAAAAGGCCTCACTTCTGAGTAAACATAACAAAAAGATGAAGTGGCATTTAGATATTTGGCAGAAGGCAGTCTAGGAAGATAGGAATAGCTGGTACTAACATCTTGAGGAAGGAGCTGAGTGAGTTTTTTAAAGGAATAGCAAGGAGACTAGTGAAAAAAAAGGAGAGAAAACCAGAAGGTAATGGAAAGGTTTCTATGTCAAAACTTATTTGCCAGAAGATAAAATGTGGCTGTCACCATAAATGATGTGTGATGAGAAATGTTAACCAGAGAAAACAGATTATCTGATTTATGTTTTAATGGGTCACTCAGGCTGCTATATAGGTGTAGAGCAGACTGAAGAGAGGATGCTTTCATAACATGAGCAGTCAGGAACCTACTGTAAAAGTTGGAAACTGGTAGGCTAGGCTTGTGGCCATAAAAGTATTGAGAAGTGGTCAAACTCTGTCTGTATTTGAAAGTAGATGTGAATTTGTATTCAAACTCGGTGCAGAAATTATTGTACGATCTGCCTCTGCAATCCTGATATTTTTGTAATATGTTAAAAAGGGAATGTTTCCATTTTTTCAAAGATAAAAGCAAAAACCACTGCCAATTTACAAACTTAAAAAGTTCAGGATTTAAATTAGATACTACAACTAATTAGGGATAGGACCTGAACGGGAAATCAGGTTATCTGAATCATAGTCCAATGTACTTTGCCTTACAGTTAGTGATATTTAAGTGATGTATATTCCTCCTTTAAAGTTGATTTCAGTTATTTTGAATTTATAAACATTGACTAATTCCAAGTTCAAAAGACTACAGGACCTAAGCAGGCAAGAGGAAAAATGGGGGCAAGGGGGAAACAGATGTATCCATTACTTGATTACACTCATTTTCCGCTTAAAGCATGCCAGCTAAATGAAACATCTGTGTAGTTCTCTAGTTTGAGATCTTGGAAAATGTCCATTGCTATGCTAGGCAGAAGGGCAAATAAGAAAGTTACTCTAAAAGAGGAAACACAAATGCAGGTAAAGAATTGCGGTGTAGTATGACTCGTGAAGTTATAAATCGGCATACATACACAGAATGCAGCGAGTAATGCGCGGGAGAGGGGGGCAGCTGAGTAGGGATGGGGAGAATACTTCATACAGACAAAGGAGAGAAGAGTTGCAAAGGAATCTGAAAGGTAGTAGTAGCTTAGCAGTTAGACAGGATTGGTGAAGTCATTCTAAGCAAAAGAAATGTTATGTGTAAAAGGCATAAAACTGCACAATAGGTTTATCTATTCTATATCTCTCATTTATAGGTAGATAGGTAGGTAGATAGGTAGGTAGATATTCCGCAAACCTATGTTTGATCACATTTCTGTCTAGAACTGAATTCTGACTCTCTCCAGGTAATAGATGTATTAGAATTCCAGTGTGCTTTTTCAGAATGCCTATAGACCTATTAAGAAACAGGTACCCATAAATTTAGGTATGATAGTACAAGAGATCATTTCATTAGCAAGTGTAAACACTCCAAATCCTGAAGGCAGAGGAGAATTACTAGTTATATCTACTGCCATGCTTCAGAATCATCTGGAGAAATCTGTCAATACAGATTTCTGAATCCCAGCCCAGTTTCTGATTCAGCAAGCCTAGGATGAGATTCAAGAATGTGTCTTTCTAACAAGTTGCCAGATGATGTTGATGCTGGGAACTATATGCTTTATGAACCATTGACTTCAGAGTGCTCTTAAATTCACTTGCCACCCAACCCCCCCACAATTAAGCACTTTTATGCGACTACTAAGAATTCCATTTCTGTTAAAATGACCACTGTCTATGAACTCCTTGCAACAATGAAACTAATAACAACATTTATTAAGAATTACTATATTTTATTACTATTTTAAACACATTCCATGAATCAACCAATTTAAATGACATAATTAATATCATTATCATTTCCCTTTAGCAAATAAGAAAATTAAGATGTGAAGAGGCTAACTAACCCAAAGTCAAAGATTCTCAAGTCATATAGCTGGAATTCAGATTCTGTCTCTAGCACTTACATGTGTTTCTTTCCAGATATTTCTACACACCTTAAGAATATCACATAGTTATATGTGAACTGAAGACTTTCTGACAGTAATGCACCTTTCAGAACAAATTGGAATAAAAAGAGATACACATATCAAGGAAACAAAAATAAATACTAAAAAATAAAATCACACATATGGATAACTAACATAGTTACAAGCATACATTGAACAAGAGAAGCCTCTTCAATTAATAGTGTTAAGAGTATAAAATAATGAAACTAGGCACACTAACACCACACACGAAAGATTAATTCAAGTTGAATTAAAGCTTTGATGTAAGACTTAAAACCATAAATTATACAGAAAAGACAGGCAATATGTTTCTTGACATTGGACTGAGATATGTGTTAGGGGACCCAACTATAAATAGTTAGGAAAATGAAAGCAAAAATAAACAAATGGAACTACCTCATATTAGTATGTTTCTGCACAGAGAAGGAAATTTGCATTAAAACAAAGACATCTCATTGAATGGGAGAAGATACTTGTGTATTACATATCTAACAACAGTATAATATCCAAATTATATAAAGTACTCACAAAACTCAATAATGAACACCACAATTAAAAAATGAGCAAAGGACCTGAATAAACACTTCTCCAAAGACATACAGTTGGTCAATAAACACATGGGAATATGTTCATCGTCTCTTATTATTATGGAGACACAAATCTAAACAACAATCATCTTGCACCTGTGAAATTAATATTATCCAAAAATTAAGAAACAACAAGTGTTGGAGAGAATGTGGAAAGAACACTACTAATGGGGATGTAAATTGGTGCAGAAGGAGAGGAGAGGAAAGAAGAGGAGAGGGGAAGGGAGGGGAGGGAAGGGGAGGGGAGGGGAGGGGAGGAGAGGGGAGGGGAGGAGAGGAGAGAGAGGAGAGGAGAGGGGAAGGGAGGGGAGGGGAGGTGAGGGGAGGGGAGGAGAGGAGAGAGAGGAGAGGAGAGAGAGGAGAGGAGGGGGGAGGGGAGGGCAGGAGAGGGGAGGGCAGGGGAGGAGAGGAGAGGAGAGGAGAGGGGAGAGGAGGGGAGGGGAGGGCAGGAGAGGGGAGGGGAGGGGAGGGGAAGGAAGGGGAGGAAAAACAGAAATTCTGTATGATCCAGTTTTCTCACCTACAGATATTTATCCAAAAAATTAAAAGTGTTTATTCAAAAACATGTATGTATCCCCATGTTTATTATAGCATTGGTTACAATAGCCAGGAGGTGGAAACAATCAAAGTGTCTTATCAACAGGTGAGTGATTAAAAAAAAAAAGATATGTATATGCAATAGAATATTATTTACCTATCAAAAAGGTGAAATCTGCTATCTGCAACCACATGGATGACTCTACAGGATATTTTGCTAAGTGAAATAAGTCATATGCTTTCATTGATATATAGTAAGTGGGAAAAAAATGGATGAACTAAATAAAACAAAAATAAACATTTAGACTATAAAACCAATTAGTGGTTGCTACAAAGGCAGGGGAAAGAAAGATGGGTAAATCAGGCTTTAAAGGGGTCAGTTGTATAATGAAGGATAGAATTGGACTTTTAGTGTGAACTGAATATAATATATACACACATCTTGATTTATCATGATATACACCTGAAATTTAAATAATATTACATTGAAATGTTCTTTCACCAAAAATAAAAAAACCCAAATGGTATTTACAAAAATGGAAACTGTCAATCAGTCTTTCTGACCATACTTTCATTTCTATATAAGTATTAAACAAAAAAATTAGAAAATCTTATAGATTGTTCTCTCACTTTGTACAATCACTTTTCTCACTTTGTAAATCTGAAAAAGCTTATGTGACTTGTCCAAACACTGGTCACTTCATACAGTCAAAAACAGACTAAAGCAAATCTCAATTCTCATTCTGTCTAGGAATACACTTAAGGTTAAGCTCCCTTAAGATTCTTAACCACTATACACATTTTCTATCAATATGCTTACAAATTGTCATAGAGCAACCATGAAGAAACATAATTTCAAATGACTCATGTTTCATTCCAATGACCAGCAGGACATATGAGGACAGAAGGTTTAGAATCAAAAAGAAATATAAAACCAAAAAGAAGGTAAGAGACCAAGGTTAAAAAAGAACTCTGAGGAGTTATTCCCTTACGATTTTGTGTGAATGGGCAAACTATTCAAGGAAATAATTAGGTCTTGTTCAAGCTTGCCACAGATTCTATTCAAGGCACAGTCTTTAAAATTAATACACAAACAAAAAAACAGTTTCTAATAAATGTTCATTACTTTTCTTCTAGCTATCAAAAAGCATTATTTTTCCTTTATTAAAAAACAAATCAAGTGAAGTAACTACATTCAGAAGTTAAGTCTGAATACTAGTTTTGTCTTTGAAAAGATATGCCACTATAGGAATAACAAATTACACAATCTGCTAGAGTATCCAAATTAGGCTTGTTTACGAAAGTTAGCAGGACAACACATGCATTTCTTTTTTCTTTTCATCCAGCTTGTAGGTGTGATTTCATACATACAAATTGATGACATATTCTTAAAGTTTAGGGGACACTAGAAGAAAATAATATCCCTATAATTGGATATGCATAGCCCTGACTCTCCCATGAGTACCATAAAGTGAATGCTTGAGCAGGTGAAAGATGTGAGCTCTTGTCCAGCAAGGCTGCTGGTTAGGAAGAGAGAACATCTTCATCATTCTTTGCGGTATCCCTTACGTCCTTGATTATTTTCCCCACCTAACCAGGTTCTTGTTTCTGTTCATAGTTTAGCAATACAGAGCTTCTGTTGCCTTTGGCTGTATCTGTATGATTATGACTGGTGATATCAAAACATCATATGTTTGGTATTGTATAGAAAACATAACTGGATGAGAAAATCTTTATATTTCCCATTGGGTTACTGAAAAGTCAGGCAAAACATTTTTAAATGTGTTTCTTTATGTTGAAATCTTGGAGACTTCAATACATTTATAAAACCTGAAATATATATAATAAATAATATATAATGAAATATATTAGACCTCTAGAATCAAAAGATCTCAAGAAGGAAATTCTACATTAATTCGAAATTAAATATAAAATGAAATAATACATTACTAAAACAAAATAGAATGTTGTTTATAATCCATAATTATATATTTTATAGTTCTTTCTAAATAGGAAGGAGGCTTAGGGCATAAAATCTTATTTAAAATAAATGAAATGGCAAAAATTTCAGAGACAATCATACAAATGAGTAAAAATATTCCAACTTGTCTGACAAAGGAATTATTTTTTAAATATAGATTTCTTACAAATGAAAAAGCAAACATTCATAGAAACAGATATAAACAGACATTTAATAAAGAGTGCAAGTGACTCAATACATGAACAAGTTCTCAACCTAACTCATAAGAAAAAAGAAAGCTTATATTTTTAGGTAACAAAGAACCAAAGATTGATAACATTTTGTTGACCAGAAGATAAAAAATAGTATAAATTTGTAGGATGGAAATAAAATAGATATTTATTTTAATTAAAGAGCACATACACGTACGCTATCCTATAAGTACACTTGCATACATATAAAATTATTTGCATACAGAATGTTCTTTATAGCATTATTTGTATTAGGAAAAAAAATAAAACGACTTTCAATAGGAAATTAGGTTTAATAATGCCATATAAACATTTACTAATATGAAAAAAAAAACTGTATGTAGAACATTTTAAATTTTTAAAAAACCCTGGAAAAATAGATTTCCCTCTCTCTATCTACACACACACACACACACACACACACACCATATAGACATAGATAAAATTGCTTTTGACTGTCAGCAACTTCTAGCCAGACCCATACCCATGAATGAAAAAGGTTGGATTTTGTGACTTACAGCAGGAGAAAAAGTACATCCCAGGGCAAAATTTGGATGTCTGAAATAAAAGTGTATGAAAGGGTTTATTATAGGATATGGATTTTCACTGAGTGATTTTAGAGAGGGTTCAAAGAAATGTGGGTTTACTCTGGCTTAGATGTTCTAAGAAACAAACGTAATTCTATGATGGGGTAATCTAAATTTCTTAGGAATAAGGCAAGAACAGAGCTAGATACTCATTGAACTAGCATAGAGAAATATTTGACGGTTTTGTAATTTGATCGATGTGTTTGTGTTGTGTTCAGATGTGATTACAGAATGGTCTTGTTTTTGTCTTGACACATCGTAGTCACAGGGACCGTGCTTGCTGTTCTGTGATATTGTTTATATTCAACAGAAGTACACCAAGGTCTGCAGAGAGTACTTAGCTGGCCTCTGGCTCTCAGGGGCAACTTTTGGTCTTCTTGTATCTCTTCTTGTCTTTAAAATTATGTGCTATATACTTATCTTACCCATTCAAAATAATATTTAATTTTTATCTCAAATTTTTAATTTATTTTTCTTCCAATGTTTGTTTTCTAATTCTATGGGGACTAAGAATAGTCCCCATAGAATTTCCATCATCAATTCACCTGTGCACCATCACCATAGTTCCTGGTACTCTTCCTACCCCTGTCTTGATCCCAATCCCTCCCTCTTCCCTGCAGACTGTCTCCGATTTGTAGTTGTCTGTGTATTTTTGTTTTGTTTTCTTGCAGTTTTGTTGTTGCTGATGTAATTATTAATTTTCCTTTGATTCCCTACATTCCTCCTATAAGTGAGACCATCCAGTATTTCCCTTTTTCTTTTCTTATTTCACTGAGCATAATCCCTCTAAGCTCCATCCATGTTTCTGCAATCTGTTCTAGTTTATTTTTGATTGTTGAATGGTATTCCATTGTGTATATATACCACCTTTGCTTGACCCAGGTGTCTACTTTTGAATATCTGGGTTGATTCCAAGTCTTACTTACTATAAATAATGCTGTGATGGGGTGCATGTATTCTTTTTACATTAATGTTTTTGTGCCATTTGGGTAAATCTGTAGGAGCAAGGAAACTCAGGAGCTCAGATTTTGAGTTCTAAGATTATCCCAACCCTCACTACCTCCTTCTCCCTCCCTCACCTAAGTGGTTTTCTTGTAAAATGCCCTCTCAGTGCTGGTATAACATCTGCTCGAATATGTCCAGTTTCACCACTGCACAAGTGTGTCAGACAGCTCATTCCACAGTCAACTGGCTCTAAATATTTTTTGTTCAGAGGAAAAGAGAACAATGCATTTGGTTATAATAACTGTTTTTACCTCAGCGTGTTGGACCTCTTCAAATGTATCTTCTCTTGTGGTAACTAGTGGAGCAGAATAATTACCTTTCTAAATTTATGCAAAATATTCCTATTAATACTCTCCAAACTGCAATTGTCTTTTTTGTGCCAATGTTCCAACCCTGCTTTGCATCTTTTGTTATCATTCATTTGCAGAGATTCTTATCTGTTGCTGCTGACAAACCCATTTGTTTTTGTACTCAATTACATGTAATTAGTCTTTTCTCCATGAACAAAAGAACAGGTGTCTTTATCAATTCTATCCAAGATATCATGGTAAGGTTGGTTGGACCTAATGATGTTTAGTGAACTAAACAACACATTTTTGACAGAGGCTCATAGTAATAGGATTCTTTTTTTAAATGATCAAATGCTTTTTTTCCTACCTACACAAAGTGGTAACAAAAAGGCATTTGAACATCTTAGAGTCTTAAAATTTTTTATTTAAAAAACTGAGTAGAATTTAAAACTTTCTCTGATATCTTTACCTGTAAACTCCACCCATAAAATATAAGTTAAATTACATTCATTGGAGAATTTTCAATTAAAATCTGATTTCTGTGAAATAAGAAGTACATTAGTCAAAACTAGTGAAATTTGAATAAACCAGGGCAAAACTGGTTTGATGTCCTGGTTTTGATAATTGTACTGTTGTTATAGTTACCTAATAGCACTATTAGGGAAAATTGTGTGCTGGGCACACAAGAATCCCTTGTATTACTTTTGAGTTTTTTCTGGTCTAAAATGATTTCAAAAGAAATGTTTTAAAAATATTTGGATGGGTATATAGTCAATTACAATACTGTTATTTATAGATATAGGATATATCTATCTATCTATCTATATATATATATATACATGCTTGTTTATTCAGATGAGAAAGTATATCTCTCATATACTTTTTTTTATCCATATTTCCTGGTTCACAGTTCCAAAGCCTTGGATTTTCTAAGTGTTGAGACTGAAAATGGTTCCTTTTGTTATATGAATGTAATGACTTTAGTGGATAGAAGCTGGCTACCTGTGGAATCAAACCAGTGATTGGAGTGTTAGAATTTTCCAGTCCCATCCCACATATTAGGGGAGGGTAGAGGACCTATAGGTTGAGTTCAACTGTCAATAGCCAATGATTTAATCAACCATGAATATGTAATTGAGGTTTTCATAAAATTTCAAAAAGGAAGGGTTTCAGAGACCTTCCCAGTTGGTGAATATGGTAGATTTGGGGAAGATGACACTTCCAATCTCTGCACCCTTACCGCTGTGCATCTAACACTTGCTGACTGAATAGTATCTTTGTAATAAACAACTATCTAGTGAGTAAGTAGGTTTCCTGAGTTTTGTGAGTAGTCTAGCAAATTGATCAAACCTGGAGGAGAGGTTCTGTGAACTCCCAAACTGTAATCAATCAGTTAGAAGCACAGAAAACAGCCAAGTCTTTCAACTAGCCTTTGAAGAGGAGGATGGTCTTAAGACACAAGTCTTTTTTCTGTGGGATCCAACACTATCTCTTGATAATTAGTATCAGAATTAAGCTGAATTGAGTTCTTAGATATCCTGCTGATGTCCAAAATGTATTTGTTGGTGTAGAGAAACACCCACACACACTCTCATTAGAATTGAGTCCAGGAACCAGTGACCTGGAGAAGTGTTTGCACATATACATAAGAAGACAATCATTCACTGGTACAATTTCCATAAAGCACTCACTAGGTCAAACCATTAGAGACCAACCTAAGGTTATAAAGATACATCAAGATAGATCAAAACAGTTTCTTGAATCATGAAAACTACATTCTCTGGGAGGAAGATCAAAACAAAAACAGAAAAAAAAATGACAAAATATATGTCGGGGATTGAAGAAGCTGTGAGTAGAAGGTAATTGAGGTATCAGCATAGAGAATATGGCGAGATATGCAAATTTGGAAAGATATATATCTTTTATTTAAAAATTTTATGTAAAAATACATTGATAAATTTACGGTCAGGGAAGGCCTCTTCAAAATTTATAAGAAATATGTCAACTGTACTGGTTTTAATGGACTTAACATAGAAATTATAATTATTCACTAAAAAGAGAATAGATAAATATAATTAGTTATATTTCTACAGTGGGATACTTTATGTAAATGAATATAAACACCATAAACTAAAGGTAGCACCCTATAGACATACATCTCACAACCATAAGTTGTGAGGGAAGGAAAAGTACATATATAGTCATGCTCTCACTTATAAAAAGATTTAAAACAAGCAAAACAATATTATGATTGATTTCAATATATATGTATGTAAAATACATGTTTTAAAAATTCATGGAAATAAAAATGTAAAAAATCAAGGTAGTTATTATATCCTTAAATATGTAAAGTTATATGTAAAGTTAAAGTTATATTTAAAGTTAAAAAAAAAAAACAGAATCCCATTAGAGGTAGAACTAGGTGGAACTCAAATGCATTCATATTTTTAACAATATTTTAAACCAGGAGCTGGCTTTATGTACACAGATGAATTTATCTTAGTCTCCATATTTTGTTCTTCTAAACTATTTTTAATATCAATTTATCAAAAAGTGTGTGCAGTAGTTTATCTTCATAAAAATTAGATATCTTAAATTTATGAATTCAGTCACTTTCTAAAAATACTTAAAAATGTATCATCTCACTGTATCTGTTCTCTATTACATGACGGTGCTAGTATATGCTTACTATACATATATAAGAAATTTGTATAAATATGTGCATTCATATGAGGCTGTGTATTTACACTAGACATTGAACCAGCATCAGCAGAGAAAGTACTTTTACTCATTTTTCTAAAAATAGTGAAGGAAGGATTTGTGTTAATTGATTCCATACTTGTGCCTCTACCTCCTACACCCCCCCACCCCCACTCCATGATAAAAGTCACACATTTGCAGGACAGGCATCTGGATTACAGTGGCAATGTGTGGAACTGAGTATGGTTATTTGACTTATTGGATAATTAAATCTATCTTCATCAGTGTATTTACATTTTTTAAGTTGGTGAATGATGCTTACAGATGTCAATATTATAATCACCTCATCATATACAAAAATAAATTGGTATCAATCAATAACTCAGAATTAGTCTGTATTGAGGGAAGCAGTCAAAAGTACATGGCAGACTGTTGACTGGATTGCTGGACACAGGCAATCAAAGGCTTCACATTCCCTCCTGGTGAAATGTGCATAACAGTCTCATCCCTTGGAATGTAAGGTGCAGTCTTATGTCTCAGCAACTGGAGGCTTTTTACCTCCCGCCACTTGGAATGTACATTCCCAAAATCTCCTCCAGGATAAAGCCCTGAGAAAATGTGTAATGTGTTGAGACCCTCTGAACTGCATACATGACTGGACACAGTTAAAGCTGTCATCAAAGTTTTGAAACCTGGCAAGGGTGAAGAAGGGGGAGAGGTGGAGAAAAATACTTGCCTTGAGGCAATCCAAAACTAGGCCTCATAAGTAATTCCTTTATTCATAAAAACTGTTACTTACCAATCTGGAGTGAACTGCCCCTTTTGGTCTCTCCCTGACCTCTCAGATTATACCTGGGAAGCTACTGACATCACAACCCAATAGCATGAGTTACACAGCTCCACAGCCCCCCTGATTTTTCCATCTATACTTGTACCTTTGTTAAATCTACATTCAAGTACAGATGCCGTTAGATGAAAATCCTACATGGGAAGAAAAGCATCCTCATTCTTCTATGCTGAGTTAAAAACTTGAATCATTTAAAGAATGCATCCACATAAACACAAGCCAACAATAACCACAATAAGCTAATCAACTACTTTACAACTAAGAGCAAGCAAACTGGGATGAAATTCTCCATAATAAGATCTTTTCTTCATTGTAATTTGTATTTTGTAATGTGTAATATTAAATGAACAAAGCCTAATTTAGAAAGGGGTGGACAAGAACATTTTTACACTTAAGGGATTACAGATGTTTCCTCAAGTCTTCATTTTTAATTTAAAGATATTCTATCCCCAAATACCAAATATCCTAAATTACCTATGCAGTTTGGAACATTGTCATTCTGATCACAAAAATCACATTTCTCAGAAGACAACTTAATTGGACATATATTTAGTGAACATTTACTATACACTTAAAACTAAAATTCCAGCAGTGAATATAGACAAACTTTTTTAAAAAATAGCACTCTACATGATTTTAGAATATTTGTTCTCCTCAATGTCTCTGTATGATTATTCAGAAAGATACTATACAATGTGCTAAGTTCTGAGATTCACTTTCATTTTTTTCCCTGAAACACAAATGCACTGTCATACCATAATGATTTTGTTTAGTTATTAAGTCTGTCAATTCGATGATCAAATTAGTTAAGAATGAATTTTGGAGGTGTTATTAATAATCTTTTAATATTTGAATTTTTCAACTATTATAAACAAAATTTCAGTTCTACAAATCTTTATTATTCTATCATATTAATATACTGTACAAAAATCATGGTTATTTTAATATTTTTAAAAATTTTATCTTCAGTCAAAAGCTAGTAATATAATGTGCATATGGATGTATTCAATAGTCTACCTTAAGAAGTAATTTTGTAACTTCTAGAAATAATGTCCTGAGAATTATAAGGTGTTTACTATTTGGTTCTAGGATTAAAGATTAAAGATCAGCATATTGTGCTCAAAATCCTGCTTTGTTCCAATGAATACTTATTACCTGAACAAAAGAGAATAGAATGAGAGGATGTTTTTGTTGATTGACAAACTTAAACTCCTTTGAGCCTCCTTACCTTCACATTTGGTATAAAAACTCTCTTACTACCCCTTGCTACAGCAAGAAGGATAAAGCAAATTGCACTAGCTTACAAGCAGTTAGTTAGTTCAAACGGCATTGTGGTCATGCTTTAAGTCTAAGATACACTGGGTCATACATTTGATTGTATGAAGCTAATTGCAAGAAGCTAATGTTCCTTACTGTAGTCACTGTTTTCGTCCTTGGTCCCATCAATGGTACCATCTGGGTGCATCTGCAGGAAATATCCCTGCTGGCTGAATAACCTTGTCACAATTCCTTTCAGCTGGGGTTCTGCAAAACAAAATGAAATGATTATTCCAATTTTTACTGTTTATAAAAAATGCACTTTCGTAAATTGTCAAAAACATTCTCTAAGTAAATGCGTACATGCTAACAGCTTACATAGTAAAAAAAAGTATTTTGGAAGGGGACAACATTTCAGTAATATATCTTTACTGTTTGTTTGTTTGTTTGTTTTTCATAGAAAAGCATAGCCATAATACTTTGTTGCAGCAAAGCATATGTAAATAAAAAGTTAATTATGATTAGGAAAATGAAGGAGATAAAAAGTGAATTATTTCCTTCCCTGGTGCATGCAGTGTCTGACACAAGGAGCCACCAAGTTTAAGGGCCCATGCCTATGGGCCCTTCTTCTATTCAATTATCCATCAGAAAATCGTGAATTTTGAAAATCTGATCAGGTTGGGTTAGAAGAATGGCTTAGATGAGAAAAAAAGGGCAAAATTAAAACCCCCATGACCATGAGATGTTGCTGATAAATATGTGAAAACAGAGTTCACCTTCAGTAATTAGTTTGCCATGGAAGAGCCCAGTACCACACTAGTCAGTGTGTATACACACACACACACACACACTACACATGCGCGTACAGTGGAAATCTGACATCCTGATAGTAAGTATGTATTATCTTTATGAATTAAAAAATCAATTTGTGAGAATTAATTTCCTTATAAATAATATCTAGAAAACTAAGTGAGTCTGTTGACGCTGAGCACATTAGACTCCACTGCCCTGAATGGTGACAGACATCAAGGAATGGAACTACCTCTGATCACTGCCTCCAGGCATCCATTTAACTGAACATAACAGGCAGGTGAGAGAAGCATGTGGCTAGCTCACCACATTGCAAACAAAAACAAAACCAGCGTGTAGCCCTATCACCATCTATCAACCAATCCAAACTCAGCTCAAGATCACCTTTTCCGTGAAGATTTGGCTGTATTAGCAAGGGTTACATAAAAGGGGGATAAAAGAACATGAATGCTTCTGCGGTGAGGTTGTGGACAAGCAGCTGCTGGTGTGGCACATTTGGCTCTAGATATAGTCAGAGACCCAGCTTTGACCCACTATTGCCGTGTGGTCCGGAGCAAGTCATTTAACATCTAAGGCTTAGTTTTTACATTTGTATTGTGGGAAAAATAATTTCTATGATAATTATTGTCATTTAAAATTTACTGTCATTGAGAATTTGAGTGAGTAGATTAGATAATCTGAATTGAAAATCCCCTAAAAATATAAATTCTAATTAAAGTCTAATTTTTCAAAGAAGTGTGTATGTGAAGCACAATGAGCATTGTGAGTACAGACTATGTATCCTTAATTGTGCTTTAGTGAAATATTATTTGAACTTATAAAGTCTTGAAAGTAAACACTGGGCTAAGAGGAGAATATATAAAAGGGTAGAAGGAAGGGACAGTGTCTTTTTATTCATATTTTATTTCTAATCTTGATAAGGTAACTAAGTTGTCATGCTTTCTTTGTTAAAGAGCTGCACAGCAGCTGAGTATTTAATACCTATAAAAAATTGATTGCTTTTATTTAATGCTTCTCTTTCTGTAGCTGTAAGTAAACATTTATTTTGCTATGGTGAAGCTATCTCCCTGTTGGGACCTTGGGAATTCAGTTGGTAACTCCTGTTCAAGATAATGAGCATCCAGTGTTTATACCATGCCCCACTGCCCAAGAGAAGTGAGGTTCTCTCAGAGTATGAGTTTCAAATATGAGTTTTAAAAAAGTGATGATTTATGAAGACACAGGTCTTACACTATGTATGTTTCAAAGGAGTCCTGACCATCTACTGGACAAATATCCTGAGTCTAAGATATGTAATAGAAAGCATTAGAGCATTCCAGAAAGGTCAGTACCCTTATTACCATCAATGAAACCCTACCAATCTTTCCAGGATGGGCTACAGATCACTTCAAGGAAGTTTGGCTATCATAAGTGAGACTCACTTTTACAGTTGTTGTATTATAAAGAAATAGGTTCCAAAATGAGAACACTTGTTGACATATTTAGCATACTATGCACATTCAACAAACACGCTTTTATTTGTAGACTATGCCTAATATCTAAGAGAAGAATAAAGTCTGTGTTGTCCTTTAGGGAGCACAGTGTAGGGATGAAAAATAATTAAATGTAGTCCTAGTGTGGGATAGCTGTTAAATAAGGGATAAAAACCCAGTGGCATTATGGCACCAAGAAGCAAGGGCATAATTCTGTTTCAAGGCTGGGTGAAGACAAATCATCTGTCACTTTTATAGGCAAAGAAACAAAAGGAAGGGCATTCCAGACAAATGATGAGTGGAGGCAAAATCATCATGGCCAACACCAGGAATGATGCATGGTCTGGTATCAACATAATATATGGCAGAGGTCCTCAGATGCTCACAGGTCTATTCTAACAAATGTTCACAGGTCAACAGTGAAATAAGAAAAATAGGATCAGTGGGAAAACTTCATTAAGCTTTCTTTTTCAACTTATAGGATTCTCCTTCATTCTATGATCATGTTCTTCCTTTTTTTTCATTTTTTAATGAAATAATGCTCTATTATTAATAGTAGGGAGTGGGTATTTGTTTTTTTATATTTTATTCTCTAAAGGAATATGGCAAGTACTGCTAGCTTTTCTCCCAAATCCATTTCCTCTTTTTCCTGGGCATCCAGTTAGACCATATGTCCTAGCCTCCCTTGCAGTTAGGTTTGGCAGATGAATGAGTGTCATATGGAATGTAAGTGGAAGTGATATGTGCCATTTTCAGGCCAAGGATTTAAAAGCAAACATTCTCCTCCACATTCTTTTTTCCTTAACACTGGCTGGATTTAGATGGCAAAGCCCTAGGGATGTCAGTAAATGGAAGAATGCTGATCCCTTGAATAACAGGTGGAAAAAAGACCACAGCCATCAGAAATACCCACCTTGGAGAGTTAGGTGAATAAGAAATAAAACTCTGTTGGTTGTACACAGTAATTTCTGACCAAAGAATGCATTATGAAAAAGGATGGGGTGACTTCACAATGGAACAACTTGACTAACAAAACACTTCCTGGACCAGGAAATCAAGGTTAACATCAATAGTTTTCCATCATGCTCAGACTATACACTTTGGAGATGTGATAAAAACAGTATTTTAAGATCATTTTCCCCAAAACCTATAATCCCAATCTAATTATGAAAAATAGCAGACAAATCTCAACTAAATGACATTCCATAAAGTAGCTGACCAGCATCCCTCAAAGTTGTTAAGGTCATCGAAAAAAAAAGAAAATTCTGAGAAAGCATCACAGCCAAGAGAAATGTAAGAAATATGACTGCTACATGTAAAGTGGTATGGAATCCTGGAGCTGAGAAAATAATTAGGTGAAAGTAGAGCAATCTGAAGAAATTAGGAACTTTAGTTAATCGTAATGTATCGATACTGCTTCATTGATTATCACAAAATATACCAAAATAATATGATATTAATATGGGAAACTGGGTCTCAGGTATGTGAGAAATCTCTTAACACCTATGTAAACTTAAAACCATTCTAAAATTAAAGTAATTATATCCACAAAAGTAAGAAATGTTATTCTCAAAAAGGATGGATAAGAAAGAAGAAAAAGCATAGGAACTCAAGTTCAACATAGCTTCCCTTGAGGATGACATGGCAATTTCAACAAACTGTTTGAATTCAAAGTCACTCAAAACAGCGGAGACCTGAAATGGCTATGCATCAGTTAGTGTAGCGCTATGATCAGTTACCTCGATACACAATGAAAACCCAGAACAGAGTCAGAGCCAAGGGGACCTGATCACACATCTGAAGATGAATACTAAAGTGCAGGGGGAAATGAGTTTTAGAACTGCTAAGGACCTTGGAATCTAACACGTTCCCTTCATGAAAATACCTTCTTTCATCATTGTCAAAGACTTAAAACGAAAAAAAAAAAAAAAAGACCTGAGGCTCAAATGTCTTGTTCAAGGTCACCCAGTGAACAGATGGATGAATGAGGACAAGAATTCCTCTCCCACATACTGAATGATCACCATTCCTTCCTTTCTAAAAAGGAGTCTAGATATAATTTGTGGGCCTCCCTGGTGGCTCAAGGGGTTAAGTCACAGCACTGTGGAGCTCTCCACAGCTACTGCAGCATAAGTTTGATCCCTGCCACCAGCCAAGGAGGAGACCTACATGGTGCAGCAGACCTCCCTGCCTTGCCCACTGCTCCTCTCAGCAGTGTACCTCAGTTAGTCTGCCTGTTCTGTTCCCTGCTCTGTCTCTGGTGAATCTCCTCACCTCTCACAACTCTGGTATGGACCCCAGTTCTTGTATGCATAAATAAATATTTTCCCAAAAAATGCTATAATTGGTATCTCATAAAAGTTGGGGGGTGCGGGCTGTCAGATAGAGGAAGAATGTGAAAGAAGAGTAGGAATGCCAAGCTTTGCATTAATTATTGAAGTGTGGGGCAATAAATAAAAGGGTTATAGGAAACTACAAAAAGCATATAAGTGTGTGTGTATATACACATATATATTTGACATTAAAATTGGATTTTGCTTCTCTTAGGCTAGTCTAGTGTCCCCATGCATAATACAATCTAAAATGAAAAATGTAATACTAATCCAAACATTATCATAGAAGCCGCACCTAGAGAGCACTACTACTTATTACAGCGACACTGGCCATATTTTGAACTCATCTGCTTGGACCAGGCAGTCACCTGATTATTTTACTGTGTTTTGTTTAGTACTCACAACAACTGAAAGTATACATTTGCTCATTTTTCAGATGAGACAATGGCAATGCCAACAAGGTACATCATTTACCCAAGGTCACAGAAGGAATAAATGAAGAGGCAGATCTGACATAAAAGTCTATGGTCCTAGCTACTCTCCAGCATTATTCAGTCACTCTAAGGACACTGAAAGCTAGAACATGTCTAGAGGAAAGGTAGCCAAGTAAAGAGGGCACAAAGGCCTGTGCTAAGAAGAATGGCTGAAAACAGTCAATATGCAGTCTAGAGAAGGGAGGACTCAGGGGAGGTGAGAACTGTCCCCACTTTCTTGAGATCATACAGACGCTAGAAGCCAATTTATTCTGAGTGACTCCATTGAGATAGAACTACTGGGTAAAAGTTGTAGGGATGAAGGGGGAAAATAACTTTCTATAAATTTTACAGATTGCTTAAGGAAAGAAAGAGTTTTCTTTCACTGTCACTGAACAGCTATGAAGGACGCGCATGTCTCTGAAGGCGAAGGTATTCCGCATGACCATCCAAGGTCCTCTCCAATCCAGTGTCCTGGAAAGCTATAGGATAAGCCAGATGGCTCACAAAATGCATGCTCACTTTGCTGTATTTTAATGTGTGCTTAGGAGAGAGAATTTAAAAGACTGTTTATCAGGCATCCTGAAAATGCAAAGTTCTTTGTAAATGTTAAATTCAGATTTCAGAGTAATTTGATGGGATTTTTTAATAAGTCTCTGTGGATTTACAAATGGGCCTGCAGTATTAAGGTTTAATGTTGCCCACTTAAAGGCACTGAGATTGAAGAGGCTGTTAAATATGATTCTTGTCAAGTACTCCTGGGGCCTCATACTGCTGCAGATTTCAAAATTAGACTATTAGGGTTGGACGGTGTTCATAAACAGATACATTGCTGACCAATCACACTAAAAAGTATAGACTAGGGCCTATTTACATACCATAAATCAAAGTCTCAGACAGTTCATAAATGGAATATAAGAAGACATTTGAAAGAGGCTAGAAATTATCGAGGCTTTTGAACACACAGAAAAATTACAAACACACTGAGCTGTGGGAATTCATTAAAAATACATGTTATTTAGTAAAAGAGAAGCAAGCAAGCCCGAGGCCCCTCATTTACTCAAGTAGACTTCAGTGGACACACAGGAAGGAGCGTGGAACTGAATGCATTAAACCAGAGGTGTGTTAGGATGATATAACAGAATCAGTATTGCAGGGGTAAAGAAAGTAGGGTAGTGTTCTGCCTTGATAACTTCATCTTTCCATTGGCAAAATGAAGGTGACAGATAAAAGTTATCAGAAGTGACCTAGCAAAGGCCATGGAAACACCTGTGAAGTGCTAATAATTGCAAGACAACTACCTGTACGTGCATATCTATTCTCTCAATCAATAGGTAGTAATGACACATCCTATTCCAAAACCATTACTTATTGTGCATCAGACATTGTGGCTGATTTTCTTCTAGGCACAAAGTCTTCAAAAAAAATTACCTTGGTGGATGATTTCTTTAGTATAAATATTCCTGCCAAGGCTGATTTACCTACCACTTGACATGACTGGTTGCAGACTTGGAGTTGGGAAGAATGTAGCACAATCAGCCCCAACACACCACTGAATAGAATAGACAATAAGACATGAAACTTACATTACAGTAGAAAGACAGAAAGTAAACAGATAAATAATGTCTGTATAACAGAGGGTTAGTGTAATGCTGTGATGAAAACCACAGCAGTGAAGACAGATGGAGCACGCAGGGATACATATACTGCAGTGGATAGAAAGGTTCAAAGGTCACTTCACAGAGACCTGAATAAAGAGGAGCAAGCCACTGAGAAAAGCTAAAGGAAAAGCATTCTGGGCACAGGCGACAGTAAATGCAAAGTAATCCAAATACTTGACAAGACTAGGCACCATCAGAGTAGAGGTTCCCTGAAGAGCCTTCTTCTAGATCAGGAGTTGGCAAACTATATCCTGGTCACTGCCAATTCTGTAAACAAAGTTTTACTGGAGCACAGCCATGCCAATTCATTCACACATTTTCCATGGCTACTTTCGTGCTACAGCATTAGAGAAAAGTAGTTGCAAAAGAGTCCTACAGCCTTCAAAGTCTAAAACACTAACAAATCCTTTACAGAGAAATTTTGCCAAACCCTTGCTCTAAATCCTTGCTTTTGCAGTTCCCTCTGCCTGAAAAGCACAACTCCTGCCTTCCACTTGTGCTCAGAACTTCTCTCTAATCTGTGCTCAGCTTTCTTCCTTCCAGAAGGTTTTCCCTGAAACTCTGGGGCAAAATTAATCACTCCCTAAAAGAGTTTTCCTATTCACAAGAGAGGACTTCTGACATTGTTACAGCTGTTTGCTAAGAGGGCTGTCTCTGGTGCTGACCTCTGAGCTCCTGGAGGTCAGGGTCCTTGAACTTTCATCACTCTGCTCTAGGACCTACTTCAGTACCAGGCACAGGTACGGAGCAGTGTTTATATGTCAAAAGAAAGAAGAAGGTCAGTTATATCTGTGATCTTTCATTCATTATCATCAGGAGCTGCTCTTTTAAATATAAAGGAAGGCATTTAAATATAAAGCTTCCAAACTACAGTGCACTGTTTTCCATGCTCAGTCTCCTCCCTCCCCACGCACACTGAACACAGTCTGACATGCACGGCACCCTCCATAAATGACTGTCTCCAAACTCTGTGTTCCCTGACACTTCAATGGGAATCGAGTGACCTTGAGACAGGCAATCCATAACCTTAATGCTACCTCAAGCTAAATGTAAAGAAAAGACATGCTTTTCCAGAGTCTTCTTACTGAAGCAGTCTGAGCCGAGAAGACAGGATATTTTGTACTGAGTCAATTTTACTCTATTAGCCCCTTCCCTTCCAGATTCTTCTCTATAACATGTTCATGAAAATTTAAAATAACTCAAACACCATGTATTGACTTCAGTGTACTGGGTACAAAGATGAGTAAGATGGAGTAAGATGCAACTCCTGGCTTGAAGGCACCCACGGCCTATTAAGGGAGATGCATACACACTTCATCTTTAGAGCATCGAGCATGAAAAGCACTGCTATGGAGGAACAAAGTGTCATATATTCACAGCTTGGGGGTGCTAATTTTACTGGAATGTTGGATTCTGGGGCAAAGAGCAGCTACCAAAAATTTCAAAGATGAGGTAACATTTTAGACTTAGTTTTGAACAGTCAGGGGAATTTTGCATTAAGTAGCCTCTGAGAGAGCAACAACCCAGTGGGACACACGTGTTGAGCATATGCAAAGACTAGGCAAGCAGATGTGTGCATGCAGGCTGTAGGTAAATAAAGGGGTGCACACAGTGGCTGGGGGAACTCCATAGCGAAATATAGGTACAGGACTTTGAGCCTTCTTAAGAAAAACTAGTAATTTTACTTAATCTTTAAATTAATAATGTCCAAACTGTTTTGATTATGCATCCCTACTGGCAAAACTAAAATCAAATCTAAAGCTTCCATCTGTGCATCTTTATTATTTAGAAATTACATGTATGCACTATACCATAAATTATGTGTATTTTACTAATTAAACTTGAACTATCTCTCTCTCTCTCTCTCTCTCTCTCTCTCTCTCTCTCTCTCTCTCTCTCTCTCCCTCCCTCCCNCTCTCTCTCTCTCTCTCTCTCTCTCTCTCTCTCTCTCTCTCTCTCTCTCTCTCTCTCCCTCCCTCCCTCCCTCCCTCCCTCCTTCCCTCCCTCCCTCCCTCCTCCCTTCCTTTATTTTTCTTACAATGTTTCCTTTCTATTTTAGGTGTAAACCCCATAGATTTTCCATCATAAATTCACCTGTGCACCAACACCATAGTCCCTAAATGAGACAAATACTAAATGTAAACAGAAATTGAAATGGTTTCCTTCTACTTGCTGAAGGATCAGCTTGCTGCACCCACTTCAGATAAGAAATGCATTAGATACTACGTGCTCTAGGCAATAGGGAAACAGTGAAGAATTTTAAGTCATGATAAGTTCTGAGGGTGGTATTTTGGAAAGACAAACTGAGAGGCAATGGAGGATGAATTAGAGTGGGTGGGACTTTGGTCATGAAACCACTTAGGGAACTGTCTCATACAGTAAGGACCAAAGGTGGGCAGTGGCAATGAGAGTAAAGAGAAGACATCCCCCTGAAGACTAACTGTGCTTGATTGATGATAGGAAGAGCAAAATCCCCTCAGTTCTAGAAAACTGAATCTCTCTGTTTCTGACTCCAAATCTATCAACAGGCATCTAAGAAAGGTCTGCTTCAGTGTAGAATATCATGGAAGGTGTGGGGAAAGATTTCCACAAAGTCAAATTATATCTTCACATTTCTAAAGATTTCTGCTTATCAAGGGGAGTTTGACTCTGCTTAACCTCCTTGGTCTTTCTCAGACTATCTCCCTGGAAAGCAGAAATGAATATGCCTGCCAGTATTCATTCAACATGAAAATACAAACCACAGAACCAGAAGTCACCCAGGATGATCTAAACCCAGGCTCATTTTGCAGATAAAGAAGAACACCAGGAAAAGGAAACCCCATGGCTGTATGCCTTCCAATCCCTGCGGGCAGGGGCCCTCACATACCATGAGCCTTCCATGCTGTACCCTTAAGACAAAGGTCATTCCTCATACCTCACAGAGGTATTCTGACCTTCTTCTAAACTAGCTGTACAGTGTCTACAAAGCAACTTTATTTCTTCATGCATGCATAGACAAAATTTGCTTCCTATGCATCGTTGGAATACTAGGATCTGCTTCTGAAGGCTCTCCTATGGAATTTAGCATATGCATCATAGTGTATTGTATGACTAGAAAGTAGCCATGCTCCTATGGTAGAATTAACTTTCATACTGAGTTAAAGAGGAGGAAGAATGAGGGTTAGAAGCAGAAACAGTAGGCAAATTCTCCAGATTTGTCATTCAGGGATAACAACTGCATTTAGCATATGTGGATTATCTCTGAATTCTCAAGGAAATAATTTAAGGCAGCCACCATCATGGGCCCTTTATAAAGAAACTGAGACTTACAGAGATCAAGTCACATGCTCTAAATCACAGAGCTAATAAAGATCCGGTGTTGAAGCCAGATCCCACTTCTCTTTAAACTTCTCATTGTAAATCATCAGCAGTCGCTTGAAATATAACAGGTCCCTTCTTCTTCCTTAAGTGTGATAAGCCCACAAACCCAGTAGAAATCTATGAGGCAAGGGACCAGGAATAAACAGCAAATGTTAAAGTAGAGTTGAAGACATGGCCTTTGACCTCCTGATGCAAAAGAGGGAGGAGGAATATAGACACCTTTATCCATACAGAAAATCTCGTGTGATGGAGGCATCCTCACTTATCACAGAAAAATTTTCTCAGTTCAGCTTAAAACCTCTTTTTCACAGACACATCCGTTGGCACCAGAAATAAATGAACAGTACACATTATGTGGTATCACAGTTTCTTGACATCAGAGTTGCTGTACAGTGTAGGGCCTGTCCGAAAATGGTCCTTTGTCTCAGAGGAGAAAGAGACCTGCTCCTCCAAGCTGGCAAGTCTGGGGAATTCCTCACATGCCACAAATCTAAATCACCAGTGGGTAAAATGTGATTGTTATAAAATGTGATCTTTTCTATCATCTTTTTTATAGCATCCACCAAGAAAAATGTGCAGAGTCAACCAGAGTGAGTTGAAGAGGTAATAACACTTTCTGCAAAAGAGCAGGAGAGCGTTCCAAGAGCACATCAATCAGATTCGAATCAGTGGCATGTTCTGGCAGTGCAGTGGTATGAAGAGCAGGTCAGGCAGACCCAGACATCTGATCCCAACTGTTTGCTTCTTTCCATCCCCACGATCACCACTTTTGTCCAGGCCATCGACAGCTCCTGGTTAGATTTATCCAACAGCCTCATCTCTCACGAACACTTTTATCCTTTTTCCCTTCCAAACCATACTGCCGTAGAGGTAATATTTTATGATATAAATTGGATCATGCCACTCTCCTGCTTAAACTCTTTAATAGCTTCCCATTTCATTTACAATACAATGTCAACCCCTTAGCACGGCCTGGAGAGCTTTGTACCATCTGGCTCCTGCCTACCATTTCATCATCATCTCAATTTACTCTCTCCCTGACTCACTAAGCTTCCCTTCAGAACCAAGGTCTTTGCACATGCATTTCCCTCTGCCTGGATTGATTTTTTCCTAAAATAAATTCAAGTCTTAGCTTAAATATCACTACAGAGAAGTCTTTCCTAGGTCCCCAATTTAAATACTTATCCCAATTTGTAACTAGATAGCTACATTTCTTTATTTAAGATCTCTTTTCTTTCTAGACTGTGGCAAGAAGGTGAGGTTATATTAGTTTTATCCATCACACTATCCCAGTACTTAGCATACCGCCTACTAACACAACATGGGAAGCAAATACATACATTAGTTTAATGGATTATCTTTGAACTATCTCTGGGCTTCAGCTTTCATCTATAAAATGAAAATATTGGACAGTTCAGGGGCTGCAGATCACAAATTCCAGAAACCAAAAGAACTCAAGTAGAAAAAGATACCTACATGCTATTTTCAATGAGTTAAGATTGATCATGGAGAAAGAAATTAATAGATAATATTTCTCAAAACTTTATGTTCATACTGTTCAAATTTTGCTTAAAAATTTAATCTAAATACACTGCAATAATGCAAATAACTTGTTATGTGATATTACAATACCCAAAAGAAGTGAAATATTTATCAAATGTGGATGCACATTTGTGATGTCAATATAACTTGTGAGCTGTACCTCTAATTCACTTGGGAGGCACTCTAGACAACTGAAACAGAAATACATGAACTGCCACTGTGACTTGATAGTGAGAGGTCATTACAGACACAGATGAAAGAATACATGGGCCAAGAAATGAGCTGGTGGCTTCAGATAATACTCTCAAGTGTGCCACTATAATTCCAGACAGCCACATATGGTGGGTAGGGAGTGGAGGGGAAGCCTGCTTCTCCTCTCATGAACAATTCTAAGAAGCATACTTCAGGCTTCACCAAAGCAGGGACTGAACAACCCATAGCTAATGATTCTCCCCAACCTTATAGAGGAGGCAGCTTGACTTAAACACCCATGATTATAAAAATCGTCCACAGTTTCCCATATATATGTGATACAACTACTAAGAAAAGGGCATGATTTATCAACAAATAAAACTTTAAAGTCTTATATGTTTGTTTGGAAAAACAACTAAACATTAGTATGTATGCTAAATTTTATCTATGTGTCAGAACAAAATTTGAAAAAATTGCTTTCTTACTTGTTTTAAAGTCTTGTACTTGTATGCTATAAAAAACTGGTTTAAATTTAGAATCTCTGTGTTTTGTTTCTAAATGACAAGATAAGGGAATAAATTAGAAGTTCTTTGCAAGTATGTCTCTACATAAAACCCATTCTGCATGTGGACCATCTTTATTGTCATAAGACGGAAACCAAATTAGAATGTGCATGAGATTTTCTATTTTAACTTTGATAGTAAGGCTCTAAAAACTTTGATGTGTCATGTAAGAATTATGATTAGTGATTTTAATTTAATATTTGGAGGAAGATTATCTTGATTACAATTTGTAGGGTTTTTTTAAATAATTCTACTACTCACTGTCATTTCTTTGAAATCTCTTCTTAACATGAAATATTTCAAACATGGAAATACAGAGAAAACAATAACCTTCAGTAAGTGCTTACTATGAACCAGAAGCAATTAAATGATTTCTATGCATAGTATTTATTCACGTGAATTTTTCAGTTCTGCAAATGATTTTACCCTGCATTGTCTCTCTTCATTTCCAGAATTCCTATCAAATACATATATTACCCATCTCTTAAATTCTCATACAATGCTTCCCACCTCTCAATCTCTCAGAAAAACATCAAGTGATTTCTCTAGTCTCAGTTCCAATCAGTCATTTTCTCTTCTGTTATGTACAGCCTAGTTTTGATCATGTGCATAGATTGTTTCTTTCTTTCCTAACCTTACAGTTACTATGTAGTTATTCTTAGTTATTCTATTTGTACTCAAGCTATTCTACTCCTGCTCTATGGTTTCTGCTAAATACTTAAAATATTCATATTATAAAATTTATTCTAGATTCACTTATTATCTAGAATTTGGGAGTATAAATTATTCAATTTACCATTTTTTATACTGTTGTTTCTATTTCTAGACTATGACATTGTCTTCACAGGGGGTTGTTTTGTGCTTTAAATCTTAAAGGCAAAACAAAAATTTTAATAACTAATCTGATTCCTTTAAGGAGAATATAAACAAAAGCAATCCTTCCCAGAGGATTGCAAGCCATCAGTTGGAAAAGGTACTCATTCTGTGTTGTCTGGTGTTGTACACGTGAGGACAGGCCTGTGAAACTAAAAGGAAGGGTTTGTATTAGTCGCTCATAACTCTCTGAATTTCTCCAACTGCACAGAAGTTTTAACTTTTAACTTCTCAGACTGGGACTTGTAGAACAAATGAGGAGATCTGCTATTATTTAAAAGGGTGTCATCAGACCAGGAAGTGGTCTGGGTTTGGATTTCCAGTTCTGCGTGGGTAACTATTCACAGATATGGCATCATGTGCTTTTAGTTTTCCTTGGCAGGTAGAAAGTGTTTCTTACTCACCATTTCTCAGAGAGAGCAATGTCTCTGCTACAGGTGCCTGCTTCCTGCCTGCTTATACAGGCCTAAGCCTCATCTCTTGTGCTGACATGAGGGCTAAAGCCAGTGCTGAACTCGCAAAGCCCATGCCTCGTTCTGATAATACCTTTTGAAGCACCTGAAATCTGTCCCTATTCTTCTCTTTGACTATAAATTCCCTCTTCGTTTCTGGCACTGGAGGAGTTCCCGTCTTTAGTTTTGAGCTCAGAGATGCATATGAACTTTGGCTGCTGTAGTATTCTCTCCATCAGAGCCACCTATTTTTAAGGAGAGGCAGAGTCCTTTTTGTAACAACTCAGATTATCACTTTAGTTAGAAATGTACAATCAAATAGGAAAATAACAAAACACTCTCTTGAAGGACTGAGGCACAAAGACACCTATCTGACCCCCTTCGACGTGCACCCAGCAACTCTTCATTCAGTAATTGAAGGTCTACCAGGGCCAATACAAGGAGTGCAGTAGGGAAGTTATTAGTTAAAATTTTCCAAACTTTAAATTTTCAAGGAAAACCAAATTTCAAATAATTTACTTGATGGCTTTAAGGATAATAACATATATAAACAGATACATATTGTAAAACATCAACTGCAAAGGCTTTATTATATTATATTGTATAATTAAGGAAATGAAGCCCCAGTGCAGAAAAATTACTTTTCTGATATTATAAGTTCATCAAAATCTGACCAGACTCTTCCTCATAATTACTAAATAGCTATTCTTTAAATGCAAAGATAAGAACATAATAAGAATTTTAGCAGTTGGAAGTTAAATAGGTAAATACCAGATTATTGATAAACATAATTTAATTCAACTTAAACTGAAAATTTCCAAAAGCAATAGAGCAGGGATTCAATTTCTGGGGATCCAATTCAAAACCTTCTAAGAACATTCTCTGATTAGCATAATGTTACATTTTTCATTTAAGTAAATAACATTTACTTGTTCTTTTCTATTGTATCATTAATCTTCGTTCTCCAATTCCACAGAATCAGAGATACTAATCTATGTAATTTTAATGATCTATGTAATTTCAATGATCCAATTAAAACACATACTCTAGGTATAATGTAGGCAAAATGTTAAAAATTCCCATTCGGTGCTTATATCTACAGTATACAAAGGAATATCCACAATGATAAAGGAAGAAGTTTAAGAAAATGAAGGACACTAAGACAGCTTTAGGTCTCTGGGAAGAATGTCTTTTAGTTTATTTCAACAAAGCAATGAAGTTTACAAAATGCTTACTTCCAAGGGCACCATGTATCACACAACACACACACACACAGACTCAAATAAATAGTTGTGAATTTTTCTTAAATTTTACACATTATGGATTCTACCTTAGCTACCCATTTTAACTACATATATATATACACACACACATATATATATACATGTTATATACTAACTTGGCACCAATATACTATCAGCAGAAGTCATTAGATATAACATGAGAAGATAGTTTAAATTCTAGTCTTAATTCTGACACTTTGGCAACTTACTAGAATCCTTTAATTTCTCATGTAAGATTAAAGGAGTTGGGTCATAATGATTTTATTATACCTTTTACTCTATGGTTTAAGATAATACTGGTGGTACTTTTGATGAATATTTTACTATGTTTTAGTTATTGGGCACCATGGAATACCAAGATTTGAACAGATTTAATCACCACAGTGGTAGACATCAGAGCTTTCACAGCTCAGTACTTGGGGCGGGGGAAGTAACTAGAAACTAATAACAAGATTTAAATTAAACTCTGTGCCAGAAATCTGTAAGAACACTAAGTCAGTTCCAACTTTCAACAATAATAATTAATATCCACCAATAATTAAGTGGGTGATATGTAGTTTCAGTTCCAGGTGTCCAAGCTTCCGTTTCTTGTCTCATTATTAAGAATTACAGTTGACTGTGCTGCAGATAAACCTTTAGGCAAAGCATATTTCATATGTTTGCTTAATGGACTGGCATACTCTTGGAATTCAGAGTTCTGGCACTTAATATTGTTTGCAAGATAACTTATGGTTGACTTCATTCTTTTTCACATCATGGAAATTCTCAGGCTATTTCAAAGCCTGAAGCTTTATTAACTTCCATTTGCTTAAGTGAAATCACCCTAAACCAAATTCTAGAATCTAGCAGATGAGATAGAGATGGTAACTATCAGAGCAGAAATCCATAAAAGAAAAATAATCTCAAATTTAGAACACTTACGAGGCGGCAACATGATGTTATTTCAAAAATGGTGTTCCTCTCCAGAAATTCTGTTTGTGATAGTGAAATAGTAAAAATAACCTGGAGAAAGCCTAACTGTATAGTCTAGTACAACAGAACCTCTCTAATGTCATAGCACAACATAATTGGAGGCAATTACCTCATTTTAGGACTAACTTCCCTCTCCATCAGGGTTTGGTACCCAGGGAAAGAACACCATGTTCTATACCGGTGCTATCCAAAAGGTATGTAATGTAAGTCACATAGTAGTCAAACACACTTAAGAAGGAAAATAAATTACTGAAATTATTTGAATAACAATTTGATTTAATGTAACATATCCAAAATAAATAATCCTTAAAAATATTAATATATTTTGCATTCTTTTCCCTTAAGCTAAATCTTCAAAATCTGCCATGTATATTCCTATTGCAATATATCTCAGTTTGAACCAGTCACTTTCAAGTCTCAAAAACCACATTAGCTAGTGGATATCATAAAATAGCACAGGTATAGATGGTTATACCATCTTGATAGAGATATTTTCCAAACAGAAACTAAGTATATGCTACATCAAGCAATAATAATCCCAGTGACCCATAATATGAATTCTCAGAGTTAGCAATATAGAGGTCACCATATCCTGAAAAATATATATCAAAGATGCAGAACAAAATGTACATCCTAAGCATCCTGCCTGCCTTCTTACCAGCTTTCTCTTCTTTAATCCTGGTGTTGATCCTATCTTCCTCCAACACACTTCCCAAGAAACTATTCCAAGAAACACAAGTTGAACAGGACAGTTATGGTAAGTGACCTTGTGAAGTTGACCTTCTAGCAGGGAAAAAGATAACTTAGTTAAATAGTGCTATAACTAATTACAATATGGAAGGGCTCTGAAGGAGTCTTGGCCACTCTAGAGAATAGATCTTACCTAGTCTCTAGGAATTGCTGTGGGACTGACTGATTGTGTCCTCCCAAAATTCTTATGTTGAAACCCAAACCTCCAAAGGGTGATGGTATTAGAAGGTGGGGTCTTCAGGAAGTGACTAGATTATGAGAAACAGAGTCCTCATAAATGGTAAAAGAAGTCCCTTCCCCCATGTGAAGCTGTAGTGAGAAAATAGATGGTCAGCAGTAAGAATCTGTCAACACCATGCCAGGCTCCCCAGCCTGCATCCATTCAGAGATAAAAGTCTGTTATTTATAAATCATGCAATTTAGGGTAGTTCTGTAATAATGTCTAAAATGGGTAAACAAAAGTAAAAAAAAATGGCTTCTATCAAGACATAACATTGAAGATGAGCGCTAAACAATAAAATAGAATTAGATAGATAGAACAGACAGGGGACAGGCTATATGGGAAATGAAAAGTAATAACATTCCACAAAAGAGGAGTAGTGCAAAAAAAGAAGTTGAGGGACAAAAAGAACTTGGATGAGTCTGAACTATTAAAATTGTAGCTACAATTTAAGAACTAAGAATATAGATGAGAGCAGAACACTCAGAATATTATAGAACAGGTGTAAAAATCAGTATGAAAGCAAGAGTCATTTGGGAACACTGAACTAATAAACAGGAATTATGTGGATACACCTAAGGGACAATCTAAATTAGTAATTTTTGATGCAATTTACCCAATTCCAACTACTGATACATTTGCCCATCTCTACCCAACCTGGCCAGCCCTTTGCCATCTATAGCAATGGTGTAAAACTTCAATGGTGTAAAACTTCAAACGTAGCTATAAAAGCCTATATATTATTGTAAAAATCTAACTTTTGATTTATGTATCTTTTGTCCAGGAACAATAGACTTTCTTTTTGTACCAATTATTAGTGTGGTCTTCTATCTATTACCTGTAGCAATAACAAAAGTCATTATTATAAAAATCAAAGCACAAAGTTGCTACAAAAAAGCAGCTGGTTTGCCCAAGCAATATATTTCCCTTCTTTGCTGTTACTAACCTAGAGTAAGTAACCAACCAATATAAATTATAATTATCTAACAAGTAGAGTTCATAATCATATAATTTATATGACTTCATTCCCAACTGTATAAATCCAATATGTAATTACAAAAATTATACTATGGGAAGAATGCTTATGTTTCAAACTTTTAATATTTACAAGGAATTATGAAATACATTGAAAAGTTCTAAGCAAGAAGGTGATATAATCTAACCCATATTTTAAAAGCTCAGTAGAGACTGCATGAAAGAAGATACATAGAAGAACAGACAGGAAGACAAATCAGAAAATAGCAACAGGAGATTGATGACGAGATGACAGACTTAGATTAAAGAATGTTCTGGTGACAGAAAGTAGTTTAGAATATAGAATTGACTTAGTTATTAATTGCATGTGGGCAAAGAAAAAGATGCGTGGGAGGGCAGTAAAAATAGAAAGTGGAAGTATGAAACCATGGCACAGCCAGAATTTTCTTAAAAGAAAATAGAGTAGATCCTTAACTGACGTATTTCCCCCAAAATAGCATATTCTTCCCAGCATGGCATGAAAGACAACACTCAGAGTTTATACTTCTCTGACCTAATGAGCATCCCTTCCTCTTCTGAGCTACCCTGACCACTGAGTGTGCGGAGTCTCTGTGAGGTACTAGGGAGACAGCAGGGAGCATGCTTGTCAACTTGAATCCTTGTTCTTGGGTGTATCCTTTGTATGATCACATGGAGGTGTGGTAATAAATAGAGGATGAAAAGGCAATCTTAAAACAAGTCCAGCGGGTCTTCCTCACCAGTTTTTAACCCAGATAAACCTTTGTGATCAGATCTAGTTTAATATGTCAAGGATGATCCCACAGTTTTGGATTTAAACAATATGGATATTAGTATCACTATTTTAAGAAGAGGAACAGGTTTGAGAGTAACTCTACAAATTCAGCTTGCTTTATTTTCAACTTGAAGCACCAAGTGCAAGTTGGATATTTAGGTTTGCATATGCTTCTCAAAAGAGAGTCTTTACTGAGGATCTCAGTGTGGCTGACTTCAGGGAAGTAAAGTCACAAGATTATATCGTCAGTGTTTAGAACCCAGAACTGAGCCTTCAGAATCTCCAAAGACGGAATGAAAGAGAGTAAACTTATTAAAGAGAATACAGAGAAATCAGAAAGACGGGTATAAACAGTATTTTAGAAGGAGAGATTGACTAGCAGTGTTGAGCTAATCACTCAAGATTTCCAGTACATATATGAGAATTTTGAAAACATGAAAAAAGAAACATAGTAAACTACACTGAATATCTACTGAGTAGCTAGCTACTCAGCTTTATCACTGAGTCACCCAGGTTTCCCATTGCCAAGCTCCAGGACTGCCTTTCAGAGCACCACCTGCACAAATAGATGGCCAGTTACCCATGTGTCCCTAAGGCAGGCTAGAAGAGTGAAGAGGGACAACTTTAAGAACTGGAAGAACTTGACTTAATTTTTAATATTCTCATTTTCATGTTGAGTAAGTCACTTACTGTCTGTATTTTACTTCATCTGAACAGAGTAGCAATAGATTGAAAGATGACGATGACAACAACAATGATGATGATGATGGTAATGATAGACAGAAAGACAGATAAGCGAGGAAGACAGAAAGTGACAGAGGAGGTGCTGATGTATAGATTCAGGAAAGAAGAGAGAAAAAGGGTTTTTTAGGAAGTACATGCAAAGACAATGATGAAAAGGCTTGTTGTGTTCAATGGATTTCTATGTGTTGATGGCAGTGATTTCCTACATGTACTATGCACTGGAGTTCTACAGTTAACAAGTAACTTCAGTCAGGCTTCTATTACTACATATTTTTTATATTCTGACATAATAACAGATGCTAAATTTGTAGATTTTTTGTAATTTAAATAACAGTTTAGCATAGATACATCACATTGTTTCATGAAACACACTTTTAAGGGATTCTTCAAACCCACTCATAATATCTTTAGGGCCCAGACAAAAGAAAAAATAGAGGCCCATGTGCCATAACTCTAATAACTAAGTTTATAAATCAAGGTTATCAACTGTTTAATAATAATATATACTTGGTTTTGCCACTTTAAAGTTACACCTTCCTAAAAGTCTAGAAGCTTCTTAATCCTCATTCTTTTTACCAGAGGGCACCAATGGACTACTTGCCCCTCAGCTCATAGCTAGAACTTCTCTTCTTACACCTAACTCTAGCCAACCAGCATTTTCAGGGGCCTCACATGGATATGTGTGAATACACAAGTTACATGTCCAAGGCTGAAAACTGCCTTGGTAACCCTGCAGGCCTAAGGGTCTACCACCTACAAAGCAGTTTGCTTTAGGGAATAAAGACCCTAGGAAAAGGCCAAACAGTCCTTCATGGGATCTCAGTGCTGTTGTGAAGAGAATTCTAGGGTCCAGACACTTAGAATGTGATAAAGAAGGAGGAATTGCAGGTTCCAGATGACCATGAACTCTTTGCCCCATAGGGAAAGACTAGCCTGGAGAAAAGCCAGAGTAGAGTCTAGGACAAGTCCCCTACCAACAAATTTAAAAAGTCTCAATATTGTTAATAAATTATTTTAATACTAAGGTAACTGGGGTTCAAAAAGGTGAAATGGATATTACTCAGCCAAACTACTGAGAAATTTGGTAAACTTACAATATGGGGTAAACAACTTACAACTAGTTAGTGACAATGTATAAACATAAACAGAAGTTCCACCTCTCCAGTGCTGATTCTATGGTTCCAAACTGACTTAAATATATATTTCTACATGAGGATTTTGCAGCTTTGTATATTCTTGGTGTCCATTTACTCAGGCATTTACGTTTATCAGTAGGTAGGTATATACTGGCATAGGTACACACACTTTCCTATACTCTAGCTTCAGTCTATTTTAGGGACACATCTTAAATAGCGTTTGTTGAAATTATCTTTAAGTCCCATCCCATTTTTTTATGTTTTCCCTTCACAGATTTCATCTAAGTTCTGACGGTTTATGACTTAAAAATGCAATGCTTATACATCTTACCCTCCAAAACAACACTCAAATCTCATCGAAAAATACTCCTTTCATTTCTTAAATATATTGTAGATGTCAAGCCCTATGACCCACTGATATTCAGAATAAAATAAATGTGAAAATTAAAAGAGATTCTAATATGATTAATATTAGAGTGGTGTGTGTGTGCTTGTTTCTCTTTTCCTTCTACACAAGCAGCAATGCTTGAACAGAAACAAATATGTAAAGAACACAAACTGAAAACGACTAATTTGCTAAGTTGAGAAAGAAAACTATTTCTGATCTACCCAATTAGAGGCTACCGGGAAAGACAACCTTGTATAATGAAAAGAGTCAAAAGCATTAGAACCAAAAGCTGAGGGCAACAAAGAAATAAAATGTACTGAGCGCTGGGCAAAGGGTTAGAGTACTTTTATCCACTCCATTGTCTCCATAAGGCTGACACTAACTTGTCTGCTGTTCCCTTATCTCTAAACACTGCAGATGGTGGTAGGAGCCTAACTTACATGACATCAGAGAATACTGTGAGTAACAATGATACGAATATAAAAAAGGGCAATTACTAGCAGGGAGCTGTATTATGTTTGAGAAAGAATACAGTCTCATACATAGGATGAGGACAGAACACTGCAAACCCTACGATCATAATCAGATGCCATTATTATTTCTGAATCAGAAAGTGTCCTGGCACACCTGCATGTGGAAAAGCCCTACAGAGGAGCTGGTTAATATTTTATGATGATATCTCAGAAAGAAGTCAAATGACACCTCATTGTTGCCCTTTTCATGATTTCACAGAACAGATGTGACAAGTGTAAGCCTACTTAGGAGTTACTGAGAAGCTTAGAATCTTAAAGCTCACCTGAACCGAAAGAGTATCTAACTACTAACTTGAAAGTCTATCTAACATCTAACTTGGATGATTAGACATTCAAGAATATCATTTTTTTCAGGCTTGAAGAAGGAAAATTATTAACATTAATAATTAATAAGCTAGTGTAAAGAGCCAAGATCTTGAATAAACTTTTGATATATTTTTAAAATTAGATTTTACTTTTATGTCTTACTTCATTTTTCTAATAGTCAGGAAAGTTATTTTCAATAAGTAGAGTAACAAAACAGCAATGGTACAACTTCAAAATTTGTATTTACTCTTAATTATTTTATGTAATTAAAAGTACATAAAAGGTGTCTATGAAAATAAGTAAAGACCAAGACAGGGCCTCCCTGGTGGTGCAGCGGGTTGAGCGCCACACTGTGAAGGATCCCCGGCATAGCAATGCGAGTTCGATCCCCGGCCAGGCAGGGGCCCCACATGGTGCAGCAGACCTCTCCTGCCTCGCCCGCTGCTCCCCTGAGCAGTGTACTTCAGTCGATCTGCCTGTTCTGCTCCCCGCTCTGTATCTGGTGACTCCTCTTACCTTCCACGACTCTGGCCTCTGGCCTGGACCCCAGCTCTTGTATGCATAAATAAATAAATCTTAAAAAAAAAAAAAAAGACCAAGACAGTCCAAATCACTGTAATGGGATTTTAACAACAAGAAATGAAATGTTATAGTGAACAGCATCAGGATTTATACTGAATTTTGTTTAAATGTGTGAAGTTATAGAAATTGAAGTATGTTAGGCACTTTTCTTATCTATTAAAAAATAATGATGTGCCAGATCCTGTATAAGCTGCTATGAGGGTTACAAATAGAAATCATGACTTAAAAAGAATATAATCTATTAAGGGAAATATGTGACTTACAAATACACAATTTTTCACTTTAACTTAGTGAAACATGGACAAAGAGTTGGATATAAAGAGAATACTGGAGAATGGCTAAAAAATTGTAAATAATTATTAAACATGATGCATAAATAGATATTTGAGAAATATATTTTAAAATATTCAATTGTTTAATGAAACATGAAAACATCTTGAGCACAAACTCTATCTTACAAAATATAAGCTAGTATCAAAACTTTTCACTTATTGGGACCGACCCTGGTGGCACAGTGCGTTAAGCAACACACTATGAAGCAATCCACTGCCACTGCGGCACAAGTTCAATCCCTGCAGCCAGCCAGGGAGGAGACCCACATGGTGTAGCAGACTTCTCCTGCCTCGCCCGGGGCTCCCCTCAGCAGTGTATTTCAATCAAATCTGCCTGTTCTGTTTCCCTGTTCTGTCTCTGGTGGATCCTCTCACCCCCTGCACTTCTGGCCTGTACCCCAGAAAATAATCTCAAAAAAAAAAAAAACACTTTTCACTTATTTCCTTATACTGATTAAAAAAAGAAATACAGAAAGAACAGCGATAATCATGAAAAAACAATAGACAAAAAATTTTATAATGAAGGAGAATTGAATAGCTAACAAATGTGAGAAGACTTAATTTAACAATATCTATTCCACAGTTTCCCCCTGAGATCCAGGACCATCTGGTCTGAACATTTTCTCAAGGGGATGATAAGGAGCTGTTTACATATATTTTAATGGTATCCCTTCAAAATGAGCACTTCCCTTTTTTAATCCTAGATTTTAAAAAGAAAGCTGAGTATTCCTAGTGCTTAGTGTTGAATTGATTTCATAAAACAGAAAAAAGCAAAAAACAAAACTTTAGATCTATTCTACTTTACTTTGATTCTACTTAAGTCAATTTAAGATTTTTACTTGATACAAAGGTATAAAAATAGACATTTTCCTATAAGTGTATTAAGTCTGAGAGTGACCTTTCAAAATGTACCCTTCTTTCTGACAAGAGGTTATAAACCAGGAGTATAAGGTACAAGCTACAATTACACTATCTAGTAACAGAAAATTCAATGCAAGGAACAAATGATGAAATAAATGTTATGTGTCTGATTAGAAATGTCATCCATAAGAAGCAGGCAACAAAAAGAACAACTTATACACCAATATCATATTCTAAGTTTCTCAAATTTAAATTCAAAACATTTAATCTAAAGCAAGTAAAGCACTGTGGTAAGCCAGGTGCATGAGGTAAGAACTCCCTGGTAAACTGACTCATAATCACTGACTTAATTCCCTTGGTTTATGAAAGAAAACATTCAAATGTCCATGAGTTTTCCTTTGACAGGATATTTGAATGTTTGCAAACTGTGTGGAAACTATCAAAACGGAGGAATGGAGAAAGCCGTTTTGGGCCATGTATTTTTGACTCTCAGTAACTGCTGACATGCAGCCATACAGTCTCCATCTCTATTCATTTGTCTCTGTGCTTACCGCCCACATTTACTCCTATTGAAATCCTTCTCATCCTCCCTGGCCTGGCTAAAATGCCACACTCAGAGCATGGGGGCTGTGTATAAATGCACTACAGAGGATAAAGAGACTGATACAACAGATCTCAGGAAATCATAGTCATATTTAGACCATTTAAAGATGCTTTTGAAAGCAACTGGGAAAATTTCCATAGATTTGTATGGAGAAGTAACAATCTTTTTTTCTTTTTAAGACTTATTCATTTATGTATACAAGAACTGGGGTACAGGCCAGAGGTGTCTGAGGGGGGAGGGGTTGGTGATGAGAGTCAAAAGAGACAGAGCGGGGAGCAGAACAGACAAATATACTGAAGCACACTGCTGAGGGGAGCAGCAGACCAGGCAGGAGAGGTCTGCTATGCCATGTGGGTCACCTCCCTGGCTGGGGATCGAACTTAGCTATGGATAGCCTTATGGTGCTTTGCCTTTAACCCCTTGTACCACCAGAGAGGCCCCTACAATCTTTTTTTTTAATTTCGTGTGAAGAACAATCAAGAATTCAAAAAAGGGAGACTGAGTTAACAATATTTCAGGTTGTAACAACAAGCCTTAAATCATGTCAGGGACAAGACAGATGGAAAAGAGATAACAGGGAAGAAAATGTATCTGTTATATTAGTGACTGTACCTAATTCATCTTACAATTTTTATAATTCCCAGAAAGTCCTCAGTTAGTGCCTGATGAATAAAGGGATAAAACTTTGCAGAGATTAAATCAGTGAGCTACATGACTGGACATGAGAATGAAGAAGAAATGAGTCAAAAATAAGTAGGAGTCACAACAGGGCAATATAGAGATCAGTGTCAGAAAGGTACTAGTATTTGCTAAGTGCCCATTTAGGTATCATAAGTAGTGATGTTCACTGAGATGGGAAACTCAAGATACAAAGCAAGCTGAGTTCTGAAGGATGATAATAAATTCAAGATGAGGCAGGTTATATTTATGCTACCAATGGAAACACATGGAGTTAACCTAGCTTGTAGTTGGAAATCTAAATGGAGCTCAGGTGACAATCTGTGAGTCAGAACTGCAGAAAGACCAGAGAAGTCAATGAAAATGAGCTCTTCCCAAGAAGAAATCATAGCAAAAGAGAAAAACACAAACAGCAAACAGAAATACTCTATTAAAAATAATCATTCAGCAAACACTAAATTCTAGTGTTCATATGGATGACTGCTCTCTTGGAGTTGCCAAAAAGTTCAAAAAGCAAAGTTTAGCAAAAGAACAAAAGTAAGAAACAATTTGAATAAGTGCTAGCAGGATTCTGGTAAGTATTTCTACAGAGGGAATGAGTGTGTGAAGGAGAAAGTGAAGAATTTTATGTAGGAAATAGGTCTGAATGATGACTGGGTCTAGCATGAGCACAAGGGACACAAAAGAACTGCTGTCTTGGGACATGTAAACTGCACATCTCTTCATTACATTAGTGCATCTACTTTGGCAGTTTAGCAGTAAACCAGGATATACTCAGAACGTTTAAAATTAGACACAATGGAGCCTTTGAACACATAGTTTACTTGTGGTGAAAGCTACCTGTGAAGGTTTCTGGATCCATTCCGATGAGGTCTAGACCAACTGGAGACTTAAATATGAACACAGATCTTAGATAGATAGATAGATAGAGAGAGAGAGAGAGAGAGAGGTAGAGAGGTAGAGAGATGAGATTAATAAATCTATTAAAATTGGGCCTCCCTGGGGGCGCAGTGGATTAAGCAACACACTATGAAGCAAACAGCAGCCACTGCAGCATGAGTTCGATCCCTTCCCCAGGCCAGGGAGGGGACCCACATGGCGTGGCAGACCTCTCCTGCTGTGCCCGCTGCTCCCCTCAGCAGTGTACTTCTGTTTATCTGCCTGTTCTGCTCCCCGCTCTCTGTGGTGAATCCTCTCACCACCCCCCCACACCTCTGGCCTGTACCCCAGTGCTTGTATGCATAAATAAGTAAATCTTAAAAAAAAAATCTATTAAAATTCTAAGACTTTGGTTAATATTAAAATATAAGAAAATTCCTACTGTGAAATTATAAAGTTCTTTTCTCAAGGCTTATTATAAATAGCAGTTGCAAGAACAGTTAACCAAATATTACAGAAATAAAGTAACCCACTTTATCAGGTTATTTACTAAGGTTATTTATTCTGGGTTTTTCAGGCAATAGTGGATTATCATGTTGGATTTCAAGCAACACCTACAATGATAGTGGAAGTGAGAACTGGTTCAGTGGCAGACAATCAGAACAGCCAGTGCCTCAGCACTCTAGACACTACATTTAACAAGATCCTCCACAAATTCAAATGCATGTTAGTTTGAGATGTAGTGATCTACAAAACTACATACATACGATATATTCATATGTATATGTAGTCATACATATATGCATATATGTGTGTATACATATATTATGGTTAGAGCATTTTTTTTTCCAATCAAAAAGACTAGAATTAAGAAGCTTCCAGGAGAAAGCTTTTAGAGAGATATTGAAAAAAGAAATCACTTAACAATCAGTTAATAATATATGAAATGGTGAGCCACTGGAGATAGTAAGGTCTTGACTTCAACTGTTCAAGTAAAAAGCTGGACTACTCATAAAATTCCTGGTGTCTTATACCTTCCACTAATCTACAACCTCCTTAAGGGACAGACCTGTGTCTTTTTTCTGTTGTTCCACAACATAGTGCTAAGATGGATTATAAAGACAGAAGATATGTGTCAAATAATTGTGTGAAAATGTAAATAAATGAATAATGATGATAAGGTCAGAGTATTCAATTATCAAATAAGTCAGGTAGCTTTCGTAGTTTCCTTTAGCGCTGAAAGTCAATGATTATAATATTAAAAGCAAAATTTTACTTTCAATTCAATGTCCTTTGAGCATCACTGAGTGACCCCATTTTTGCTCTTGACCAGGAGGAAATATTATATCTATTTATCCTTATAACTACAAATAAGTTAACTACCTTTACTGGTTTGGTTAAGCTTATGTCATTGGTGAGATTATTTATTCAGCAAATATATTTTCTTTGGCATTTTTGTGAAAAGCACTACATTAGACTTTGTCTTTCAACATTAAATAGATCATTCACCATAGTCAACATAAGAACTAACCTCAGAAAAATAACTTCATTTGCCCTGTGCTCTAATCACACAATAAACTAGTCACCAATGATTTAAGAGAATTCTATTTTCACTGTCAATTCACATTTAGAAAGCTGTAATCGTATAAGAACCTTCCAAATTATTTCTCTAGAGATTCCTCATATTCAGTAAAACTGTGAGACAACTCTAATGATTCTTAAGTCATTATCTTCAAAACAAAAATATTCTTTTTCATGGAAGGGTTAAAATTGATTTTGTGCTAGACTTCATGAGTGAACAGAACAAACTTTTTTCCAGTGAAATAACATGATCAATGTTCAAAAGATTAAAACTGAAATTCCTTTATGTATATTGTAACAATACTGCACAGATAAAGAAATGCAATCAACTAAAGAAGAAAAAGGTCAAATACCAATAATACTTATGAAAACAGATATTATATTATGAGTGATATCACACTAACTCACAGAAATTCTAAACTTCTTATTTTAAGCAACATTATATCTTTCCTTCCTGAATCTTATAGCTTTACCACTAATGAACACAATTAAATTTTATCAACTGTCCATTCTTATGGACATGTGATGACTGTTAAGGGTATGACAAGTCTTATATTATATAAATGTTGGTGTCTTCGTTTTTTGGTGAAGTCTTTATGAAAAACATGTCAAAACAGATATACCACAAAGTATGGGAAATCTAAAACCTTAACAATTAAAACATGACTTTCCTCTTTACCATCTTCCAATTACTATGGCATCTCTAGCACATTTCCACTGATTAATTTGATACTATAATGAAATACATCTCATATATTATCTTTTCTAGAACTAAGTCTTAAACTTTCACTCAACATTACACTTCTTACCTATTTGATATTGTTATATTCTCATTTATATATAAATAAATAAATTTTCCATTAAAACAAAATCTGATTCCACCACATTAATAAACCCCTTCATGCTAAAATCCAAATTTACAGATTAGTATATCTTGAATGCTAAAAGCTAAATACAAGAAAAATTTAGAAAAATAGCTCCATTGTATTCAGTTAACTCAATGGATCTAAGAACAAAGGAAAACTATAGAAAAGATCAACTAAACAAAAATGATACTATTTTTGCTACTCTATTTATTATACATGTCAAATCTTCTGGAATTTTCTGCCCAACATTGTATTATGCTATTTTCTTATATCTGATAACAAACAAATATACTAAAAATCCAACCATCTGTCACCTTAAGAATTGAAATTGAAATATTTATCAATAATGATTAAACTGGGCCTCCCTGGTAGTGCACGGGGTTAAGCACCACACTATGATGCATCTGCAGCCACTGCAGTATAGAGTTTGATCCCTGGCCAGGGAGGTAACCCACGTGGCACAACAGACCCCTCCTGTCTCTCCTGCTGCTCTGCTCCCCTCAGCAATGTACTTCAGTCGATCTACCTGTTCTGCTCCCCACTCTGTCTCTGGTGAATCCTCTCATCCCCCACACCTCTGGCCTAGACCCCAACTCTTGTATGCATAAATAAATCTTTTTTAAAAAAATGATTAAACTGAAAAGAATTTCAAGAACCATTAGATGTAACCACTTTGCTCTGAAAATGGAGAAACTTAGCTGAAAAGAGAAAGGACTTCCCCATGGTCAAAGTCCAGTGTTATTTCTATGATACTACGTTACTCCAGAATGAATTGGAGTCTTCTTTTACTCATATCCTCCTAAGGAAAAAAGCTGAGCATCCAAGCAAAAGAATAACTATAGAGGATTGCAGCATATATGGAAGACTTACTTAATGCTCTTATCAATAGCTTTAAGATTAAGAGAAGACAAAAGGAAAGCCAATGAGGTAATAAAGAATTGACAAAGAGAAGCTTTTTCATTAGACCAAATCAATATTGTATTCCCCCATCATTTGGAGCTTCAGCAAGGAAAGTAAAACCAGAGTGAATATGTTCCCTCAAGGGTATTTAACACTAAAATGACTTGTTGGTCTCAGTTGAAAATGTAAGGACTAGACAAGATTGAATTTGAAATCAATGGCAAAGGTTATTCTTCATTAATCCAATATTAAGAAACTAAAGCCAGTCAAAAGAGAAAATAGCCTTTTTGCAAATTAGCTGTCCCACTCACTTCCCCTTGGTTTCTGGGGCAAAGACATAAATTAATATAAAGAAACTCCCTCCTTTGGCATTCCAATAGAGACTGACTCTTTCCAGTAGGTATTCTGCTGAGAAAGAAAAGTACACACCGAGTGAAACAGGGGCAGCAAATGAGAGAGATGTTGGGGAGGAAGGCATGAGGTTCTAACTTTTTAACTACTAGCTATATATTAAATTAAAATGGATTGATATTTGCATATCTTAATATCAAATGAAAGACAGTATTAGTTTAAAATACAAATTCCTTTTCTTGCTCAACATTTGCACATTTGTGAAATGTGGAACCTGAGTAGTAATTAACGGGTGTACCATGAGGGCACCAGTCACCGATGAAATCTGCTTCATCCTGATGGGTTCTTTCTGAATACCTACTATGGAGAGAGCATTGCAATAACAGGGTACTTTTCCTACAGGAAATCACACTCTAAGTGCAGAGATGGATACTTACATTGTAACTACAAGACGAAACAGACTGTACCACAAACACAGGCACAAAATCCGGTGCAGCCAAAAGCAGGCATGATTCATTCTACCTGGGAGGATCTGAGAAGATCTGGCGAAGAGATGGGAAGTGAGCTGGGCTTCCAAAAATGGGCACAAAAACGATCAGTGGGCTGGATAAATGAGGCATCACGTCTGGATAAGTAAAAGGCAGGCATCGAGGTAAACGATACCCTTCGTGAAAAGACAACTATAAACGAAAGGAACAGACATGGATAGATGCAGTAAATATACTAGGACTGTCAACAGGATTGGGCGCACTATGGAACTGTGTGAGGAGGGGTGGAGAAATGACCTTGACTGTGCCACCTATTCATGTGATGATATGTATAAATAAAGCAGCACGGTCCCAAGTCAGCCCTTGAATCCACACTGCAGTTTTAAAGGGTAGATTGTGGCTAATTTTTTTAATTAACGAATTGCTATTTTTCTTGGAATGTAGACATTCAAGGAGAAACTGTCCAGAAGAACACAGCAAAACTACAACTTGGAACACAGTAATACAAATCTGGCCAGCACTTATAAATCTTAATTATATACTTCCCTACAGGAAAAGAACAGGGACTTCCTCATTATTACTGTATCCTGTTCCCAACCACATGACAAGCATATATTCAATAGGTGTCTGGCAATCTAACTTTAGATATTTAAAAGCAACTACCCACATGAAAATGACTCAAGACCAAGAACAGGTAGATAGACCATGCTACCAGCAGTTGGCAACATCCCACAGGCGGGCACAGGTCAGGCAGAGGCAGATGCCTGAGTTTGTCCTCACTCAGCCTTCCACAGTGGGATGATCGAACCCCACCTGGGGCTCTCAGCGCCCTCTTCTGTAAAGTGGGTGATCCTACTGAGTTTTGTTGATTTCCAATTCAAACCCACCAAAACTTTAAGTCTTTTACTCCACAAGGAGGGGGTCTCCCAAGGCTAACATCACATCCATCCTCAAATTCAGATAGGTAAGGGCATGAGACAAAGCCTTAAAGTGCCAATTCCAACAAAAGCCTTTAATGATAATTTTGGGCAATTGTCAGGATGCAAATAATCCACTCCAGGTGCATGGAGTTTGCTGCTGCCCCCACCCCAGGTGTGCCAGCTCAGTGCAAAACAGCATCAAACCAAACTGGCTGTTTAGCATGAGAAAGAGGACGTGCTTTTCAATGACAGCACCAAGAGCCATGTAACTTAAGTTAGGTAGTAAAGCAGAAATGCAGCCCAGGAGCACCCTTAGAATTGCGGGAAATGACATAAAGTAAGATTTCAAAGTGAGTTTCTTTAGGGCACTGCCCTCTCAGGATCTGTAGGTAGAGAGGGAGGAGAAGGAGAAACCAGAGCAGCAGAATATGGAGGCAGTCCAACTGAACAGTTGCCAACTATTTTCCCCACCTGCAGAAAATAATGGTCCTCAGGACCTGTTAGGGTCCTCTTTCTTCTGTTCTGAAGGCTAAGTAAATCTTCCAGGCTCCAGAGGGATAGCCCACATGAAGAAGACTTCCTGTCCTAGAATTCTGAGCTTTGGGACCATCACCTCATGTGCCTCTTACCCTTTACCTAAGGGCTAGATTCTCTGGTTGCAAAAATCTAATGTAAACTTGCTTTGTAGCAATAAAGCAAAACAGCAACACAACAGTCTCTCATAGTGAGAAATTGGGTTTATTAACTCTGAGATTCTACTTGTTTCCTGTCATTTTTTATTAATTACTCACTGACCAACTTTTCCTGTTGGTTAACCCTACGTAGGTGATTTGGGATGTCTAGAGTTTCTGAAAGTCTCTTCCTAGACATACATATTGGATGGGTATTTTGTGGACAGTTCATCTAGAGCTATTTCTCTAAAAGCAGAATTTGACATGTATTCTAACCAGGCAACTTGAATATAGATTCCTAATTTTGGTACTTATTTAAATTTTGCCCCTGGTTCTTAATTATGTGAGAAGTATTATCTGATTCTAGGACATGAGGAAGGTGATCTGGGCCATCTTTTGAATTCAAGTCACCCTTAGCAAGACTCAGAATGGGTATTTTTGTTTCATGCTGCTAAGAAGAAGGGGCTTCCCAGAAATCCTCCATTTCATCTCTCCTTGGCTCCAGAAAAGAGGTCTCAGAGCAGGCAAAAGCATATCACACCAAATCCAGTTTAAAACTATTTATTTGAAGCATTTTTAAGATGTAATTTTATAAATAAACATGAGCACTGAGCAGTTTAAAAGAATGCCTCTGCTGGATGCTTAATTTTTTTCTTTTTATAATAACTCATACAAGCTCACATTTTTTTTCCCTCCTGAATCTTTCACACTTCATTTCAATCCCCTTTTTGACCTTAGTTTAAAAAAAAAAAAAAGTCTAAAACACTACAGTGCTTGGATTTAATTCCTAATCTTTGAATGGATAGATTCTGAACTAAATTGAGGTCAAAAGAAACAAAGATTGATATTTTAAACAAATAGATGTGAGCACAGTGCAGGCAATTAAAACCTGGAGTACAGTTAGGAACATCCAAACTAGCACATTAGGAGAACAGGTTTTACACTTCCTGTTTAAGTCAGAAGCAGGGAATGATGGGTATTCAACACGGTCAATGTGCCCAGCCATGAGCTTTTTTCCTGAGGGGGAAGTGAGATGTCCAATGGCTGTTCAACCTAAAAAAGCCTCTAGCTATCCTTTAATACAGCTCCTTTAATTTTCAAAGGAAGAAACTGAGGTCCATTTCCAGTGCTGGCAGAATGAAAATAAAAAGACTAGAGAGAACAAATCTGACTTTAAACACAGAAACTACTTCTAATTAGTCTTGTGAATTTGAGAAGCCCCAGGTTTGCTCTACCTTAGTATCCCTATGTGAAAACTGGAGATCCTGACTTAAGAATCGTTCTACCTAATGATAAGATTTGATGAGTCAATTTATCATTTACTCATGTATTTAAAGTCGATTGAAGAACAGCAGTGACACAAGTAGAATGCTAAGTGTTGAGAATCTGCCCTGTCCTATGAAACACATATTCTAGTCAGGAAGACAAGGCAAGCAATAATGCAGATAAAGTTTTAGATGCCATTGGACATTTGAATCAACAGTAAGCCAAAGAAAGGATCATCTATACAATTAAAATTGGTGACACAGCTTCTAGGCAGCATAAACATATTCCTAAAGGCATAAATAAAAAATATAATTATTTTCTCAGGACCACAAATTATGAAATCTTTGGATTGGAACAGGTTGATGGTTCTCAATTCTGTCTGCACATTAGAATTATCTAAGGGGTTAAAAACAAACTAACAGAAAATCATATGACTGATAGATGAGTCTCAGAGTAGACATTATAAATTGGGTTTTCCGGGTATGTGGCATACCCAGTTGTTTTTAAAACTCCCAGTTGTTTTCATTTTGCAGCTAAGGCTGAAAAACACTGGCCTATATATCTCTAAGCTCTAACATTTTGCGATTTGATGTACAGATCCTATTTGTCCCATGTCATTCTTCCACTAGAGGGAAACAGATTTGGTCTTAGGTATGGAGCCCTCTCTATTGACCTCTGAAAAGTCATTTCAAAAAGATCATATACACTTAAACTCCAATTAAGAGGCATTTAATAGAAGTAAAAGAAATCAAGGAGACTGGAAATGTGTAAATATCACAAGAAATCTAATGACTTACAATACACAGATGAACGAGAGGACTTTACAAAGGTCTTTTCACAGTGACTCAGTTATGCAAAGACAATGAACTTGACCCAAACTCACACATGAAATTCACCAGATGCCACACATCTGAGATCTATATTCAGGGCACATTCGGGATTGAACCAGGTCAAATATCTGAAATCCTGTGAAATAGCAAATATTTTGTTTCCATTTTAAAAGTCTAGAGAAATTATCAAGGTTTTTCTATCTTCCTAAATATTTTTCTCTGCCTAAAATATATTTGTTTATAGAATTTCCCTTTCTAGATAGAAGTTCTAGCTCAACAGGGAACGGTGAGTATTCTAAAATATTTCCTTAAGAGTTCATGAATAAGGCGGATAGCCTTATACAGATGAAAAAAATATGTATCTTATACGAATGTAGAATACACGAAGCTAGGTATAAATTTATATACCCATTATGAAACTATTAATTGGGGCCTTCCTGGTGGTGAAAGGGATTAAGTCTCAGCATTATGAAGGAATGAGCAGCCACTGCAGCACAAGTTCAGTCCCTAGCCAGGGGGCTAAACCACATGGCACAGTAGACCTCTCCTCTCCTCTCACCCATTGCTTCCCTCAGCAGTGTATTTCAGTCAGTCTGCCTATTCTGCTCCCTGCTCTGTCTCTGGTGACTCCTTTCACCCTCTGCACCTCTGGCCTACACCCAGCTCTTTTATGCAAAAATAAATGAATCTTAAAAAACAAAGCAATAAATATTACCATTACCTTAGCATTCTACAGTGCATTGCAGTTTGAGAATTAAACTATACAACGTGTATTAACTCTGCCTCACCCCTAGTGTGCCTCCATCTCAGCACAGTTACCCATTACTATTGGATTTTTCAGCCAGGAACCACCCAGGCACATCCCTTGACTCATATCTACACGTTACCAAGTGCTCCTTATTCTGTCTCTATCTGCTTATTTCACATCCAACGGCCATGGCCATAATGTTTCATGTCAACATTAGCTATAACCTAAACTAGCATTTATCAAACTTTTTGGCTTTAGTATCCTTTTACATTTTTTTTATTATTTTTTTTTAAGATTTATTTATTTATGCATACAAGAGCTGGGGTCCAGGCCAGAGGTGTGGGGGGCGGGGGGGTGAGAGGATTCACCACAGAGAGCAGGGAGCAGAACAGGCAGATCAACCAAAGTACACTGCTGAGGGGAGCAGCGGGCACAGCAGGAGAGGTCTGCNNNNCCATGTGGGTCCCCTCCCTGGCCGGCAGCAGGGATCGAACTCGTGCTGCAGTGGCTGCGGTTTGCTTCATAGTGCGTTGCTTAACCCACTGCGCCACCAGGGAGGCCCACTTTTTTTTTTTTTTTAAATCACTGAGTGGCCCACAAAAACTTTTGTTTGTGTGGCTTATATCTTTTCATGTTTACTGTGTCTAGATAGAACTTCTATCTAGAAAGGGCAATTCTATAACGTCCTAAATTCTGTAATTTGTTAAAAGTTACAAAGAGCCCATTAAATATTAACACGAATAGCATGAAACATAACTCTATTTTCCAAAACAAACCAAAAAATGAGTGAAAAAGTAGTTATGTGTTTCCAAATCGTTTTAATGTCTGGCCTAATAGAAATCAGCTCGAGTCCCAAGCCTGCTTCTATATTAATCTCTTGTGACATGCTGTTGTGTTTGAAGTATATAAAGATAACCTGGCCTCACACAGGTATGTAGCTAAAAAGAGAGGAAATTATAATAGCCTTTTCAGACGATTGTGAACGTATCACATAGTCTCTGGAAAACTCCAATGGTACTTGGGACAAAGTGAGTGAAAAGGGCAATAGCATTAGCTTATGAAAATAATTTTGACCTGCGGATCTAGCTACGGTTCACAAGGAGTTCCCAAGGTTTCTGCACGTTTTGAGAATTACTGGCCCAGACTATTTCCCCTAACGTCCTGATACTTCCTTTACTTCCAGTCTGGCACTCTTGCAATCCATTTTCTACTCTAAAGTCAAGATGCCCATTTTAAAGTGCAAGTCACATTCTATCACCACCTCTTTTGACTCTTCTTTAGATACCAGATTAAAATACAGAATCACTCCAAGGATTTTCAAGACACAACTCAGATTCTATCAAGCTTCCTGATGTCTCCTGCCCCCACTTCCCTTTCATTACTCCACCTTCATGTCAGTTTCTTTAAAAGAATATTCCCCCTTTTACCTCAGTCTTTACAATTTGTTCTTTTCTACCTCTTTGCCTCATCTTTCCCTCTCTGCTTGCCTCATCTTTCAGAATTCAGCTTGCTTTAGTCAGCAAATGTTTCTCTGGTTCCACCATCTTAATAATATTTTCATTTTATAAATCAGCAAACTGAGACAAAGAAATCAAGAAACTTGCCTAATGTTCTTACAAAAAATAATTTAAATAGAATTTAAATTCACATCCCACAAAGTCCATGTACTTAATGGCTCTGTTACACTGTCAAACAGCAACTTAAAAAAAAGATTAGCTCATATAGGGCTCTCCTGACCTTGGTATCAACCTCTTTAAAGTCAAAAACAACTGAAGCGTGTTTATGTTTATAGTCAAGGAAGTCCGTCCCCCAGGACCCACATCTCCCAGCCGGTTCTTAGGTGCCCCGGGTGGCATCTCTTGATGTTGCTGAGGCTCCTGGCACACACACAAAGGGACATCCCAGCTGGGAGCCTGGCATTACACAGAACCACGTAGCCACAAGCCTGCTTCTTCGGTGCTGACTTGAGGATCTCCGGTAGCCTCCCACTTGGCTCTCCTCCCACACAGAGCAAACCTAAGGGTGTCAACAGACCACATTTCTGTGAGCCATTTCCCTCTCCCCTCCCCCCATGAGTTCCCCAGCTCCAAATCAAATTGAGTCATTTAGATCCAGCCTTCTTAGCTCAACAAGGTGGAAGGTAAACACAGGCCACCCTCAGTGTGGGAGCTCACACCAAGCTTGGTGCAAATGACTGCAAAGCCATTTTCTGACTCAAGGGACCTGACCAGGTCTCTCTGCTACTGTGAAGCTTAGTTTTTCACTTCTCTGATGGAACTAACTATATCTGCAGGTTGCCACACAGAGCAAAGAGCAAAGTTGTAAAGAAACTCTACAAGTCCTGATGTCACATAGTCGATTTAGGCATTATTATTGAAATTTACTCTTGTAAGTAATTAGTTTATAGATATATTGTACCTAAGCCTCTTCCCTTTTACTGATGACTAGAAGGTGACCTCAGAATCAGAGACTTTTAGATGTGCTGCATCTTTCTCTGGGCAAGGAGGTTTCACTAGTTCAATAGGTACACCCATAGACTGAATCCAAAATGGAGCATATCAACGGGTCCCCTATACTAGCAAGCCTGTCTTGAACACTGCTCACAAAACCTATACTAACTCTACACAGAGAACATACATTATAATGAAGCATTCAAGGAACAAACAAGAAAAAAAATGCATCACTACTAATACATTTCTCAAACCAAATCTATCCTATAAAATTCACACATAAATGTGCTCTCCATAAAAATTAAAGCAATGTGATGCTGTATTAAAGTAAGTCCAGTATTTCCTTTTAAATATAATTTTATGAGCCAAAGCTTTAGTTTTTAAAGCTCTTCCAAAATATTCCTGTCGCTTCCTCTACTACAGAGACTGCCTCATTTCCTGGAATTTTATTTTTAATTCTGTTCACGAATACCCACTTCATTAAAACGCTAAAGACTTAATTTTGAGTTATGACTTGATGAGATCTCTGTGGGATGAAAAAAATCAAGAGATCACAGTATCTGCTATTTTAAAATGTTCTTACAATGAAAACATAATTTGTTGATGAGAATGCACTGCTGTAGAGAAAATGGGACTAAAAAAAAAAATCACACAAATAAAATATTAGTTTAAGCCCTAAGGTGGGTTTCTGGGGGGGGGGGGTGTTATTTTGTTTGTTTGTTTTATAAACATCACACCAAGTATCATTTCATTAGGCTGATTTGTAGACATGAGCCAAATTTTTGACAGAGAAAATACAATAAAAGTAATTACTATAAAGGTACAATACCACCGAGCATATGGATCTATCCTTGATCAATATATAAAAAGTTTATTTCAATGGATCAATCTAATTAACCCATAAACCACATGATTCAACATTATTTCCCCTTTTTGACTATTAATTCCTGTAGTTTGTATTTTCTGTGGTGTTTCTTTCATCTGCATAGAAGAGTATGCCTAATAGTAAAATGGTGAATGACTGTTATTAAATAGTACCCATCTACCAAGACAAGTTGGAAGAACACTAAAATGTTTTTAATAACCACCATTTATAATGGCAGTAACAGTACTCAAAAAAAATAAGACAAATGAAAAGCAACATTATTAAGTAAAATTAACATCACTTTACTGGTTCATTTTATCCAGGCAATGCATCATTTTAAAAAAGAGAAGGAGCATATAAAACCAAATACTTCAGTTATGAAAAATATCTAATATCTTTTAGATGAGAAATTATCTTTAATTGCTGATGTTTTTTAATTCTCTGGTTTGAGGGAAGTATTTAAATTATATAGAAAAATAACAACACACAAAATAACTTCAAGTACATAGATTTTGACTTATTTAATTATTCTGCACTTTCCAGAGAGGCTCGCATTTGAAAAGTGAGAGTTACGAGATGACTTCCAAGGTTCACAGCTACCCCAACATACAAAGATTCTATTAACACCTTTCCTTTCTTGATCAGGAATGCTATCCTTTACCTGCAGCAACTTCTGAGTCAAACATAAATTATTTTGGAGTCAATCATTGATACAGGTATATCTATTCAAAATAAAACAAATGTTGAAAATGAACAAGCCAAGTAATGCACATGGATATACAAACAGCCTAGCTGCAGAAAATTAAGTGGCATCAACATTTAAGGAAATATTCTAGCAGGCCTGGCTCTCAAGGTATTTCACACCTAATGACTCAAATAATGCCACTAAGAATGTTCTTTTCCTTATGAGAAAGTGTCCCAACAGAAATATTCTAAAGGTTTTCTTATGGTTCAATGACCTCAGTCAACATATCAGCTCAACATCTCTAATATTTCATATCCAGAGCTACACAGACCCAAAGGGACTAACTATTCCTGTGTCTCTATGTCTTCCTGTTGGATTTACTCCTACAAAGTATGCTTGCTATAAATCTGTAATTTTAGAACTCCAATTGCTTGCTATAGCCTCTAGTACCTCCTTCAAACAGTTACCTCCATTCATTTACTCCTATTCTAGTTATAAAATATTAAGACTAAAAATACCAATATCAAATGATATAAATAAATTATTTCTATCCTTTGACAAGATACCCCATTATTCATACTGCTTTTTCCAGTGTTATGTTGTGAAAAGCACAGGCAGGAAAAATCAGTTGAGTCTAGTGCTAGTCCCAGTTTTGTGAAAGTCTAGCTGTGCAAGGTTGCATGAATCACCCACTTTCTCTAGCTCTAGAATTTCTCACCCCAGTAAGGATTTTGCTGCACAGTCCCAGGATAAGCCATGACAGTGTGCTCCAGGGATGAGGTTCAAAAAGCATCTGATTTGCATTGCAGCCCTGGAATGGCAGGATGTGAGGTCTTGCCCTGCTAGTTCTTACATTTTAACTCTAAAATATCAGTTTTTGAAACCTGAGTCCTTTACCCTGTAATTACTATATTTCCATTGTGTTTATAGTTTCAACAGTATACTCATCGGTATTTGGTTAGCTAACACAATAGAGATACACTTAATGTGTCAGCCCTGAAATCAGAAATACAACCATGACCTTCCCCATCCAATGCTTGGCTTAGTTTTACTGTCTCAGCCTCACTACCCTGGAAAGTCTGGTCAATGGGGGAATGTGTCTCAGTGGTGGAAATTCTTTATCAGGACAAGGTATCCCATGTCACCGCTTCACCATGTGTAATTCAGCGTGTGGTTGACAAGGATTACGGCATAGAAGGGCTAGTGATTTTTAAGAATAACTCAAAAAATAAGTGACCATAATGTCAAAGTGCTTATAAAACAGATGCTCTCAAATAGTTTTTGTTTGTTTGTTTTTCCTTTCGATGTTTTGCAACTTCTTGCCAATCCAGCTAAAGAACCCTCTCTGAAATTGAGATGTGGAAGGTGCTATTGCTCTATAAATAGGTTCATCCCATGCTATGTGAATCATGGTTGCTGAGAGCAAATCAACAGATTAATTATTTGGCTTTGTTAGTAATGATAATAGCACACTAACCTCTTCCTAAAAGCTTTTCAATACCCCACACTTCCATTCTTGAAAGCTGAGCATCGGAACAAACTCAAGTCCAGTGTACACATACACAAGTGTTGCACTTGCAGTGGACATGTTTTAGCAAGTTCTGTCACTTTGCCAGATTGTTGCTTTGACACTTTCACTTGATCCTAGCCAAAAGGCCAAGAAGCAATGTTACTTTCACACTTTTGCTGAGGGAGTTACCAATCAGGATCCTTTCTGCCAAGAGGTACACTAAAAAGATGAAAAAGTAGAGTAGATTAAATGAACACTGAAGAAAACAATAAACTCTCAATTTCTTCAAAATCTGTTTTCTAATAAGATGTTAAGGAAAGGCCCACAGGAAGCAATATGGATACAGTCCAAGCTTTCCCTGTGCAATGCTATTCTCCAAACCAACTTCAGCAAAGATCAGGTGGGTTTATCTTATCCATTCACGAATATATTCTTCCAATTATTTTTATTACCTTGCTTTTAATTGAGGACCTGAGTAGTATCTACTCACTGAATCATATAATTTAACCAACTGCAGCACAAGATGACATTTCAGAGACTGGGATTTTAGAGTCAAATTAAATTCAGAGCCTTGATGTCTCTTGTACCACAAAAGTCCTGAGAGGAGATGGCCTCCAGACGATCTCTGTACGATAATACATGGCATTTCTGTTTTCCCCTAAATGAATTATTTACCTTCTTATTAAATAACTATAGCTTCTGCATAAATCTTCACTTTATGAAATGCACAAGTTATGCTAATAGCATGTAAGACAACAGAGACTTTAGTGGCTCCCCCCTTGGGATCATAATTGTTTTTGATTACTATTGAATTTTACTTTTTTCTGAACATCACAGAAGAAGAAAATGAGAACATTATAGAATGAGCAGTCACAAAAACCCAATGGGAAAATGAGATGACATAACTTCTTCAAATGGCTTACTCTCAAATTTCTAAACTAATTCTGAGTCCCTTGTTCCAAAATTTTCAAGTTTTCTTCACCCAATGACTCTAACCCACACAACTCATTCCTGGAACCCAGGAGAACATCAGAGTTGCAGAATCACCAGCCTCAACTCACTGATCACAGAGCAGTCCTTTCTAGGCAGTATTCCCTTCAAATTATCCACACTGGGGATAGAGGATGTACAGAGTGTAAATGACCCTGATGGTCAATCTAGAGGACTAATAGTCTGATGAAGCACAGATATCAGCAGTACTGCTTTCTCAAGCTAGGACACTGACCTGGCTTGAGCTGGGAATAATCACTCTGAAACTCAAGATAGCCAATTTCGCTTTGCAAACAGAAACACATCAAAGATCAACCAGTTGAGTTTAGGGAAGAGAATCAGCTTCATATAAGCCTTTGCCAGGAAAATCTGCGAAAAGTTTGAAGTTCTTAGTACATTCCTTCAGCCCAAACTGCAGATACTGTTATTCTCTTAATGTCCCAAAAGTAAGTGTGAGTGTACAAAGGAAAAAAAAGTTAATGAGCAGAGTCCTTGGAAACCGTGACCATTGTTGAAGGATGAGACTAGGGCAGTATATGTAGAAGGAAGTGAAAAAGCTCATGGAGAAAAAGAGGTGAGAAATTGATCCAATGTCTGAAAGATGCATATCATGTGTTGCTGGAGCAAGAATTAGAAAAGAGAAAAAATTAAGTTCATCTGGTGTCTACTAAGTATTGTGTCCAAAACAATGGTAAATTATATGAGGCATAGAAAAAAAATGTTTACATCCATGTCCTTATATGCAGTCCAGGGATGGAGGGATGGATTGGAAGAAAGAGAACGATTGAGGATGAATGAGGTGGTCAAGGACTCTACAGGCTATTTGGAACTAAGAACACCTATACATGTAACACACATCCTACACAAAACGTGGATTCATCAAGGTGTTGTTTTCCTGAATATGAGACAAACAGCTATAAACTGATAGAAGATGACTGAATGAGCGGTGCCTAAAAATTGGGGGAGAGGGTGGCCCAGAATGGAAGAGGGAGTTTCTGGTTCCCTCGGATGGGTGCCCTCAGGCGCTTTGCGGAAGGGAGGGAGGAGTCAATCTCTCAGGACCCCATAGCCTGGGCTTCTACTGACCTGGTCTCCGCCTCACTGGCCTCTTGCGACCGCTGCAGAAGCGCACTTTGCTGAATACCCCGAGGACGTGCCTCTCACACAGGGAGCGCCCGTCTTTGCTGGGGCTGGAGCGGCGCTTGGAGGCCGACACCCGGTCGCTGTTGGACTCCCTCGCCTGTCGCTTCTGTCGGATCAAGGAGCTGGCTATCGCCGCAGCCATAGCTGCTCAGCGCGTGCCCGGGCCCGGGCTCCACTGCGCCCTCGGTATCGTGCTCCGCCGGGGCGAGGGCAGGACCTCGGCGGCCTGGAGGGACAGGGCAGGCGCCGGGAGGCAGTGCTAATATTTGAGGAGGCTGCAGTACCGAAAACCCGGCGCCCACAAGGTTACTCAGAGTCTAGGCAGTGGCGACAGAATGTGTGAAAATCCAGATGTAAACTTCCCCAACCGCTGGCGTTTGGGGGCGGGGCGGTCCCAGGCCTTCCAGCTAACTAGACTCTTGCACCCCAAGGCGATCCGCGTCCGAGGGACAGTGGGGAGTTTGGTCACACAGCGTTCGGAGTACCAAGTGGAAGGGGAAGAAGGATGTCCAAAACAATAAGCCGTGCCCCCGTTGGAGAGGCGCAAGCGTTGTAAGGTGTCCAAAGTATATCTACACATACATATAAAACCCGTTTACAAAGCAGAGTCTCAACCGAGGCGGGTAGCGTGCCCCCGGCAGAAAATACTAAAAAGTGGATAAAACGTTCCTTTAGAAAACAAGCCACCAACCGCTAGACAGAGGAGAGGAAGGCAGCAGTTTAACTCCCTGCAGCCCGCAGTTCTGGCGGTTAGGAGTTCCGTCCCGGCTGAGTGAGGTCTACGGAATGCATCGTACCGGCTGCGGTTCTCCGGGGCCGGCCGCCGAGTTCTGGAATTCCAAGAGGCGCGAAGTGGGAGCGGTTAGCCGGAGTCGGAGCTGGCGAGCCCAGCGGGGGCAGCTGTTTCCAGCTGCGGCGAGCGCGACTCCCCGCCAGTAGCGCCGCAAAGAGAGCTGGAGGAAAGGGGGGGGGGAGTGGAGGGGTGGGGGGAGGGACAGAGAAGGAAGGAGGGAGGGAGGGAGGGAGATCCTCGAGGGCAAGCACCCCTCCGGGAGAAACCCGAGAGGCGAGCGCCTAGGATACGCGGGGTCCCAAGAGCGGGCGCTCTTTCTCTTCCCGCTGGCTTTCTGGCACGAGACGGGCACAGTGGTGATTATTTAGGGAGTCCTAAATCTGGAATGACTCAGTAGTTTAAATAAGCCCCCTCAAAAGGCAGCGATGCCGAAGGTGTCCTCTCCAGCTCGGCGCCCACACGCCTTTAACTGGAGCTCCCCGCCATGGTCCCCCGGGGCCGCCGCGCCGAGCCGGTCTCCGCACAGGCTCAGAGGGAGCGAGGGAAGGAGGGGGAGCCCTGGCGGGCTCGGGATCAGGTCATCGCCGCGCTGCCCGGGCCCCCCAGGCTCGCGCGGCCCGGCAGTCGGCAGCTCACAGGCAGCAGATCAGATGGGGATTACCCGCCCGACGCGAGGCCGATCACTCAGTCCTGCGCCGCCCATCCCGGCCGAGGAAGGAAGTGACCGCGCGCTGCAAACACCCGCGCTTCGGCTCGGGTGGGGCGGGTGCCGGCTGCAGACGTCGGTCCGAGGAGGCTGTGGCTCCTGGCCAGAGCTGCCCACCATGGTCTGGCGCCGGGGCGCGGGCGGGGCCCCTAGGCCGCCCCGGGCGACGGCGGGAGGCAGCCGAGTGCGCAACCTGGGCCCTCGGGGCCGGACGCAGACTCTGGAGCCGGGGCCAGGAAGCAGGTGCGGCTGCCGCCAACTCGCCCAACTTGCTCCGCGGGTGGCCGCTCGGAAGTGCCGGCTACAGGGGCGCCCCCAGTCGCCGCGCCACCGCCTCCTCGCCCCGGAGGGGGCGCTCAGGGCGGAGTCCCATTCCTGGGCTGAGTCCCCGGGCGCGCCGAGCCGCACCGGCACCCGGGCACCTCCGCCACCGTCGCCGCCGCCGCCTGGTCGACTCGCTCGCCTGGAGCGCTAGCTCCGCAGGGAACTCCAAACAGGGGCGACGCCCACCGAGAAGGCGGGTGGGACGCAGAGCGGGTCGGCGGAGTGCCTCTTCACTGCCAGCCCACCTGCCCAGGAGCTCGGGAGCGCCCAGGCGGGGCCAGGCTGGGGGCCCGGCTTCAGCTGCGAGGGAAGCGCAGCGCGCTCTCGCTCTCCTCCCCTCCCTCGCGCCCTCTGCTCCCAGACTCCCTTCTCCTCCCCGCTCCCGTCACCCCTCTCCCCCTTCCCTGTCTTCTGTCTCTCCCCTTTTCTCCTCTCTACGCAATCCTACGTGATTGAGGTTTGGATGAGAAATTCTCAGAGGCAGAGTGAGGGAACTGCAGCTCGGGTCTGCTCTGTCCCGTCCCTCCCCCAAGGGAAAAGAGAAAACACAACTACCAACCCGTTAAAGGACCCTGGGTGCACAAAGAAGGGACGGGGCTGGGGTGGGGCGGGGTGGATCGAGCTGAGAAGCAGCAGTCCACCCTCTGGAATAAGCTGAAGCACTTAGAATTCTCCGTTTAAGGAGTCAGGCAATGGACACTGGGGAAAGTAACAATGGCCTCTTGGGTCCTTCTGTTGGGCAGCAGCATCAGCTCATTTGGAGCAGGAAGTGTTTCAGCGTCCTGGAACCCAGATTTTTTGGTTCTGGAAAACTGCATAGCAGACTCAATCCCTAAAATGAGGGACTAAGTGAACAGCCGCACAGACTGAAGAATGGAGGTGGTGTGAGAGTAACAGTGGCAAAGAGAGTCAACGAACACCTTAAATTGCAGTAAGGTTTCAGGAGTATTTATGATGACAGCTGGATGTTACCGAAAACTCAGCACAGGAGAAACTCAGCATCCAAGTAAAAATGCAGCAAGAAAGATTTTGGAAACACAAAAGGAGTAATCCCCTTCCTTTCACACTGAGGCCTGGAAGTGACTATTAGTTACATTTACAAATCTCAACTTGTATTCAAATATCCTAATCCCTTCCCTTCAGGGACAGGGACTAAACTTCAAGGGTAGGGTCAAAAGGTTAAAATGATTGTTTCCCACTAGAGACAGGTATATGTTAGAAATACCCTAATAGAAAGAAAGAAAAAAAAAAAGCAAACCCCAGAAGATACTAAAAATGAATGTGAGCCTATAGAAGGTCCAAGAACTTTCTAGATGTGGACAGAAAGAAGCCTGTGAGCCTGGCAGAAATTCACTTAGCAATGAGAAGGAGGAAGTCTGTGAGGTTGTTTAGACCAAATCCTGTATCTACACAGAGTAATCCTACTGTGCTGGAGGCTTGGACATTGCATGCTGCCTCCAGGCATAACACAGACAGTGCTCATAGTGCAAATAACTAGGAAGATTGCACAGTTAAGGTGCTCTCAGAGGGAGGGAAATCCCTATGGCAGATGGAAAGCACACATCCTTTTCCAGCAGATCAATGTGGCTGAATAAGGACAGTGAACTTGGGATTCTAACAATATAGAACAGGACAGCCAGAAAAGACACACACACACACACACACACACATCTTTTCCAAAAGTGAAGCTGAATACCATTTTCAAAAATGCATGGATGGGACACAAGGGGAATTACTTAAAGACAAATCAGTGGCTAACACTATCAATTAGGGAATATTCACATTCTATAAATAAATTGCTTTCCTTCCTTGACTACCAGAAAACTTGTCTCATTCTTGAAGAAGGCAGGCACAGATCGAGTTGACTGGCTTTAGGGGATCCTTGCCTTTTGTATTTCAATACCCAAATAGAAAAGTTCAGCTAAGGCAAAGAATCCAGAGAAATGGATAAGGGGGAGGGGATACAGTAAGGCCTTGAGGCAATCAAACTGAACTCTGAGTCTCCCTTTTATCCTCCAAATGAGGATAATCATTTCTGTCTACCTTACAGAACTGATTATATGTGCAAGCATTTTGAAAACTGGAAAATGCCAAATGAATGAAAGAGATGGTGACTTTTTTAAAGAAAATGCATGATATTCTTCTGAGATGATTGGTGATTTTCTTTTTAAATGTAGATTCCTGATGGTTTTTCAGAATTGAAGCAGAATCTCTGTGATCAGTCTAGGAATTTGAGTTTCTAGCAAGTTCTCCAGGTGTCAAAGTTTGAGATGCTATAGATACATAATATGGCATGCATACACCACATAGAAACAAGACTAAACAAATCTAGCATATTCTCCAAAATGCATATTCTCCAAAACTGCATTCCTATCCCACCCACCAGCCACCCACCCCCCCAAAAATTAAATAAAATAAAATTGTTAGGGGTAACAAAATGACCTGGAGAGAGGAAGAATGTACTCTAATCTTCAGAATTGTTGACCTTTTTTTTCTGTAGGTTTATGAAAAATGATATTTTTGATACAGAAGGTAATGAATGTAGTGACACAGTATGGGAAAGGGTAATAGGGGAAGGAATGAAAAGCAGAGAGCACTTGCTGTTTGAAGTTCTTCTCCCTGTCTTCAAAGGACTATGTCAAGCTAGCCATTTAAAGAACAAAACAAAACAATAAATGCCAGCTTTCTGAGGACATTATTCCTGTCTTTAGATGTTTGTTTAAAAATGTGGTATATTCAATTCAATTAGACAACAAAGACTTTATGTTTTTTCCTTGTTCTCCTGCAGCTAGTCAAAGTGCTTTTGGGCTGTTTAGTCCTTTTAGTCATCCTCTGCATCATTTACTCTATTTCCCCAGTGAGAAGAGGTAAATACAGAGAAACTGGAGAAGTAATCTAGAACCCGTGTACCTGGCTCTTGAGCTCAGAAGCCATGTACAGAGCTTAAAAATTAAACTAAGTTCATGTATATCCAGAAATTTAATTACTAAGAAATTTAAAAACTAAGTTAATTTGTATCCAGAAATCCATAACTTTCCTACCTGAGTCACTAAATTCTGTAAGTCTTCCTACATGGTTACTAGGATTTCTCCAATGTCTTTGCCTTTTGGGGTCAGTGAAACTGAATCAACCTACTTAGGATTTATTGGGGGGGTGGGGAAGCAGATCATTTTAAAGAACAATATCTCAGGAATAGAAATACTTAGATTTTCAGTATATCTTTGAACAACTTGAGAATTTCCCTTTATAATTCTAAAATATGATGGAAACAGTTTTAATTACTTTGAACAAAGTTGCCATATACACATCAAAAGTATAATTATACAATTATATTTCTGATCCAATCAAACAAGTAAAACATGGACTGTCTTGGGCCTCCCGGGTGGCACAGTGGGTTAAGAAACGCACTATGAAGCGAATCACAGCCACTGCAGCACGCGTTCGATCCCTGCTGCCGGCCAGGGAGGGGACCCACATGGCATGGCAGACCTCTCCTGCTGGGCCCGCTGCTTCCCTCAGCAGTGTACTTCTGTTGATCTGCCTGTTCTGCTCCCTGCTCTCTGTGGTGAATCCTCTCACCCCCCACCCCCACACCTCTGGCTGTACCCCAGTGCTTGTTTGCATAAATAAATAAATCTTTAAAAAAAATAAAAACATGGACTGTCTTAATCATCTCTTTATTTTAAAAGGGAAAAAAAACACATTTAATTGACTTTCCTTTACTGATATGCCAAATCTTCCAACTCCCAAATTAAATTATTGGGGCCATTGTATCCAATCACTTAAAACTTTATCTTGATCACAAATTGTCTCTAAAGTTTTGTTTCAGTTACCATGCAGGCTGCCTACATTTTAACTATTTTTCCTTTCCTTCAGCAAACTCATAGTTTCTGCCATGGCTATTGGACAAGATATTCAATATCTCTAAACCACATCCTCAAAGTAGATCAATGATAATGATACTACCAATACCTACCTAACTGAGCTACTTTAAGACTCAAGAATGATGTGATGATAATGTAAAACATTAGAATGAACACAAAAATTTCCATTTAAATCAAGCCCCACTTCACCCCAGGCTGTAAAATTCAGACTTCCCCACACAGGAAGACATACCTTTTGATTTATACACATCATTGTTCATTCCTGGACATAATGTATTTAAGAAAGGCCAGGAATCTACTTGAAGTGAATGATTAATCATGACATTGTAATGACAAACAAAATTTCATTAATGGAATATTGTCAAAGTCCGGTCTGTTGAGAACACAGAGAAGCCCAACTCTGCCCATATATCATTGTGCTGAGATCAGGCCCCTCATGCAAAGCTTGGTGACTGTGAACTCACTAAGCTCTGACACTGCAAGCTTGACAAGAAGACATTTTCTCCATGGATTTTATCCCAAACAGTTGCTGTACTTTCATTTGCTTTTCCCTGCCAGATTGTCAGTTAAAATAGGTTGGCAAAAGCAATATGAACAGTTACTTTCTAATAATTTACAAATTCCTTTATATACCAAATTCACTTTGGTGCTTTATTCAACAACTGAATTATTACATGTTATCTATTTGTTTAGTTGTGGTCATCTCTCAAAATAGGAAAAAGAATAGCTATAATTCTCCTTTATGACAGAGAGGAAAGACAGTATCCTTACTGCTCGGGCTGAGAAATTATCAATGTTTTGGACAATATCTGTTTTGGTAAAAATAAATGATATAATTAAAGTGAGCTAAAGCTAAGCTTCCTGCCCAAATCTATATGTTTTACAATATTGACAAATTGAATCCTTATTATAACCCTAGAAGGTGATTTCTGTCATTATTTTCATTTTATAAATGAAGAGTATGGGGCAAAGAAAAGTTAGTTCGTTTAATGAAAGTCACTCAGTTATAAACTGGTAAAGTTCAACTGTAACCCATGTCATTTATTTCCCATTTCCTTTTTATCCTCCATGTTAAAATGTATGTCAAATTATAATTATTATTTAGATTTAGACTCTTACTGTTTAGAAATCATCTGCCCATGTATTATCTTAGTAAGCATCTAGTAAGATGCTACACAACTTCATAAAGAAAATTAAGGAGACTAACCCAATAAACAGACAAAATGACACTCCAGCAAGTGACCTAACTCGCCATGTCATATAATTCTTAAGTGAAGATCTCTAAGTTTAACATGGTCCTGCTGACCTCAGTGTGTCTCATGTCCTAAGTTAGGTCATATATAGAAAAAATAGGAATGTCAAGCGTTCTTTTGCTCAACAACCTCTAGGACTCCCCCAGCAAGGTTTCACAGGGTTTCAAGTAACCTTAAAGATACCATTTGAAGTTGAAAAGGAGGGGATCCATGTGTCCCAAATATTTTTCCTCTGCACCTTTTATGTTACTGGGCCAGGGAGATAGATAGTAACTTTCCCAGTCTACGCCATGAGAAGGTGGCCTCTAAGCCTCTCCTCAGTTCAGTAATTTGAGTTAAGCTTCATAAAAAAACTTTGGGAAACTAAGTCAAAACAGGAATTTGAGAAATTTATAAGAGGACAAATTCACATTTTTTTTCCATTCCCCTTCCCTAAAAATTGACATTGGTTTGACTTGAACAACAACATTAACATTTGGTTAGTTTATTTCCTAGCTGGGTTAAGGATATTAGAAAAACTGCCTCATTGTATTAGCCTTTCTCTAATTTTCACTGTCACTGATCCAATGATACTCCTTTTTCTAGAAAATAAACAGCTAGAAGATCCCCACTAGACTGAAACCTATGAGGACAGAGAGTCATCATTTTGTTTAATTTCCTACCACCAAAAAAAGAGGGAAAAAGACAAAAACAAATACCTTGCTAAAAAGAGTTTTCACCAACAAGTCACACCTAACCAGCATTCTCTATGAAGACCTGTATTTCCCATTAGGAGATTTTACTTTTACTATATTACCTGGGCTGTACTTCTGAATCATTTATGATACCTATGTGATTATGCATAAATCTCTTAACCTACTGATGGTCAGTTCTTCATTTATAAAATAATAGGTTGGATAAGATGAAATCCAGTACTCTTCATGTGAGTAAAATTCTTTAATCTTAAAAAATTTTTTTTTCCTATCACCAGGACCTAAAAATAGCATTAAGCATATAGCAGATACTCAATAAATACTTGAATCAATTAGTCAATTAAGTAATTAATTAAATACTTGAATTAATTAATCCATCCATCTTTTTAAAGTAAAAAAGATACATTTAATCTTACATCAAGAAACAAAAACAGGCCCTCCCTGGTGGCACAGTGGGTTAAGCAGCACACTATGAAGCAAAGTGCAGTCACTGCAGCACGAGTTCGATCCCTGCCGCCAGCTAGGGAGGTGACCCACATGGCACAGCAGCCCTCTCCTGCCTTGCCCGCTGCTCCCCTCAATAGTGTATTTCAATTAATCTGCCTGTTCTGTTCCCCACTCTCTCTCTGGTGGATCCTGTCACCCCCCGCACTTCTGGCTTGTACCCCAGTTCTTGTGTAAATAAAGAAATAAATCTTTAAAAAAAAAAAACAAACAAACAAAATCAGCTAATCCCAGAGTAATTTCCACATTTCCAAGCTTACCTTTTCACTTTAGCAACAACCTCTAAAATCATCTCCCTACATTCAATCCATATATTAAAATATGATAAGCTGAGAGGTAAAAGTACCTAGATTTCTGACCTGACCAATCCCTTCTCCTGTTTTCAGGCCTGTTATGTTCTGATCTCTCCGCTCTGTCTGTTCCTCTCTCTCCTTCTCTCTCTCTCTCTCACATACCCTTCTCAAAAGTTTACACTGATTTGACTTGAAACATAATGTTCACAAACACTCTCTTATTTGACTTGAACCATAATGTGCACACACACACACAATCTCACAGTCACATTCAGTGAAGAAAAGAAATACAACAAAAAGGCAAAAAAGAGAGTGTGGACAGCAAATAAAACGAGTAGTACATTTCTTAAATCTCGGAATCTGATCAAAATGACTTTGAAATGGCTTGGTGACCCTAACAGTCAGGCTGTCACTCATTCTTGGTGAGCTGCTTTCTCTGTAGACCATTCCTACTTGCTTTTATCTCTAATTTTAGATTCCAAACTTTTAGAGAACAAATCTTGTCAAAACAGCAGCCTCTCACAATACCCATCACATGACTAACACTCAAACTATATTAGTAAAATTATTATAAATTCATATTTTTGTCCTTGCATGCATGCAGCATGGTACACTGTGAAAATGGGTCTGGTTAGATATATTTAACACTCAAGGAGAGGACGTGCCTTTCTGTCTTGTATCTGGGTTTTGAGGAATTCATCCATGTTTAAGACAGTCAAAGGGAGAGATCCTCAACTAAAAACAGAATCAGGTCAAAAACTATGCAGCAAGAAAGAAGAAAAAAATGATAGGTGCTAAGATACTAGTGTAGAGTTGCAGACTCCGAAATGTGAATCTCACCATGTTATCTAGGCGTTAGTTGCAAATTGCCCTTCCTGTTGTAATTTCCTTTGTTGAACATTGGCCTTCAGTATTTTATACTGATGTTCCTACACAGTCTTTTTCGTGATGTCTATAATTAATGGGAACATTTTATGTCAATCTTTAGACCAGAATACATAATCTTTGGCACCATGGAAATAGCAGAAATAATTAGCCTCCATGGTGTATCTCTGAGACGAATTAGTCCTTACTATAAGATTTTCTCCTGCAATGCAAACTATGAAAAGTTCATAGTTTGATTTCATTCAGTGGGTCACTGGGTTTTCCTAAGTGTCCTTTTATAATTTCAACCTAATCTTTTAATTTGAATGATGTGAAAACATCAACTGAAAACTCGATATTTGAAATATGGTTTAAAACAATTTGCGTGCAAGGAAGGTTGGGGTGAAATGAGAACACAAACTAACATTTATTAGGCACCTAAAATATACCATGCTCAGTAGTACTGCCTCTATACAGATCATTTTAATTAATTCTCACAAAAAATTCATAAGGCCAACATTGTTATATACATGTTACAATGAGAAAACTGAAGATCAGAAATGTTAATTAATTGTCTAAAGTACAGGTTAGTCGGGCCAAGAATGAAAAATCTATTTTGACTTCAAATCCAAGGCTATTTTTCATGACCATTCTTAGATGGTATTCTTAAAGTGTTTAAAAAAAAGGAAAAAAAAAAAAGCTAGGCTAACCCACAAGTTAAGGCCACTCAGAACGTAAGGCATAGATTCATGGACATCCACACTATTTGTACCTTAGTAATCACCACCCCATTTGAAGGCCTAGTTTCATAATAACTAGAGGCAGGGAAAGAGAAATTGAGGAGAGTTATGCCAGTTTTCAAGGGTCTGAAAGTTTTTATTGAACAATGAAAGTTATCTGTTGTCCTGAGGCAAATTTAGATTCCTTTAAGCAGATATACACACACATTCGTTATTACCTGTAGGTACATATACATATACATGAAACATGACAAACCATGGAATAGACTGCTTCCCAAGTAGGGAAATTCTCATCATCAGAGAATCCAAGTCAAGCCCAGCAGGTGAGATGGGTATTCTATGAATTGGATACAATAAGCATTGCTGGCATGGAGAACCAACCGGTAATTCTTTGTTCTTTTTTTTTTTTCTTTTATAAAGTAAAAAGATAAAAGGATGAATAAATGGTGAAACTGATTACTAATGGGAAAAGTAACAGTAGACTAGACCAAGATTCAAGGAGAGCAGATCAGACCACACTGTGAAGAGAGCACAGGGTTAATACTTGTTTATGGCTCTTGTGTGTGTTTGGCAGAAGCTGGCACAGCTAATGAGAGGGGTTAATCAGTTGAAATGTTGAAAGGTTAAATGATAATATTCCTCTGAGCTGTGACATTCTAGATCAAGGAAAATAAAACATATAAACCTATTAAAATATAAATGAAGAGAGTCCCCCCCCCAAAAAAAAAATAACCAGTGTAAAATGCTTTGGTGTTAATGAAAACCAGAGTGGATTGTGCTCTTTGACCCTTCTGGGCTCCTGTGTAGGAAAGATTCATATAGAGGTAAGAGACTTTAAAGTAAACAAAAGCTAATGAACTGAGAGGTGAACAGAGAATCAAAGGAAATAATTAGGAAGGCATAGAGTAGTGTCAGAAGCTCTATGCTGGTGCTCTACACATAAGATTTTCTGTAAAAAGACTGTGGGGTTCTCACTGAAATGTGTGAAAAGGAAACACTTTGGTCAGCTGTTACAAGTTGTCTGCTATAAGATCTACCATTTCTCCTATCAGTAATCATTAAGAAATCTGGAGAGTCAATATATGGTAGAAATAAGGATGTATTTAATCTATGCACGCATTCACAGCTTTTAATATAGTATTTGATTTCATTTTTTTAGAAAGAGACTAGAAAATCACAACTTTGGGGAAGAAACAATTTGAAAAAATTTACTATTAAACTGAGAAAATATTTTACAAAATGATGCATCAACTAAATGTTCCAAGGTATAATGAAAAATAGGGAGAGAGATTAGACATTGATTGACATTTGTCACATGCATAAAGGCAACCATCTCATTTCCTGTTTGTCAAGTTTTTTTAAAGGTTTATCTTATTTACTTATGCGTACAAGAGCTGGGGTGTAGGCCAAAGGTGCAGGGGGTGTAGGAATTCACCAGAGGCGGAGTGGGGAGCAGAACAGGTGAATCAACTGAAATACACTGCTGAGGGGAGCAGCAGGCTAGACAGGAGAGGTCTGCTGCACCATGTGGGTCAGCTTCCTGGCCAGGGATAGTACTCATGCTCTAGTGGCGGGTGCTAGCTTGATACCAGTGAGACTTGAACCCCTGGGCTACCAGGGAGGCCTGAGATTATTATTATTATTCTACTGTTCAGAACAAAATATTGAAAGAGGAGTAAATTCAATTAGCCCAGATCCTCATAAATGATGAAACTAGCACTTAAGTCTGTTGACTTCCCAAATAATGTCTTCTCCACTCTACTACATGGTTCTACTGACCCCTTCTAGATCTGACAGTTTCCTCTGATCCAGATTTGATCTGAGGAACAAATTTCCTTGCCCTCTTTCTCTTTATTGCTCAACCCAGAAATTCACCAAGGAGAGGATGCTGCAGGTCTGAGCTTGCTTAGATGTCGTCCTGGGATTTGTTTTATAGCTGCCTTGTCAGACAGAACACTAGCCATCCAATATCGCATTGTTGTCCAGCAATCATCAAAAAAATAATCTTTGATATTGACATGCCCACGAGTTTATAATCCTAACTAAATCCTGTAATAGTACAGCATCTCACTTCTACTTTCTTGAAAATTGCAAGTAAGACTTATTCAGCTTCTGAAGCAGAATTGAACCTCCATGTGTCTCTCACTAATTTTCTTCTTTGTTAGAGAGCCCCCTGTTGCAAAATCCGTGTAATTAAAGTGTGTACAGCTTTGCTAAGGCAGTAAAACATGTGAGAGTTAAAAGAATTATACCAACAGTACACATAAAACGCCAACCTCTGTTTTTTTTTTTTTTTTTTTTTTTTTTTTTAAGAANTTTTTTTTTTTTTTTTTTTTTTTTTTTTTTTTTCAGAATATTTGGCCTTAGGGAGCCCGCCCAGGATAATTTGTCAGAAGCAGAAAGATAGAGATTTTAAAAGGCAACCATCTCATTTCCTGTTTAAAGGTTTATCTTATTTACTCATGCATACAAGCACATGCATAGAAGAGCAACTTAACACAGTATTAAGTCACTGAGTTCTGTGGTTTTGTATTTTAATTCATAATTATTATTCGAGCAAACAATTTAACACTTATATTCCTTAGTATCATTTGGAAAATGAAAGTAGTAGATTTTTACTACAAAGATTTAGATAAAGAATCACTGAACTTAAGTACAGGAAGGAATCTTAAGAATCATACGGACCATAGCCCTCATTTTGAACATTAGAATATTGAAGACTGAGACGTACTTAATCTAAGGTCACACCTAAGACCTAAACCAAAATCATCTCAGTCTCCCAGATTCTGACATCAGTGGTCTCTCTGCTATATGATTTAATTTTTCAATGAAACACATATTTTAGAATTTGTTTAAGAGTCTAGATATAAGAACTAGTTTATATAGCACGGTTTTCATTCAACCACCATAATTACCCAGTACGATAGTTTTATTATTATATTACTGATTTACATATATCTATATATAAAGCTCTGGCTGGTGAGGGAATAAGCTAAGATCATATTCTAGAAAAGAAAATGATATTCCAGAATTGAAATTCTTTATTTCTTTCTCTAGACTTTCTTCTCTCCTCTCTTGAAATGTACCTGCTTCAGATAAAGTCAAATCAATTATAAAAACTGCATTAAAAATATTAATGCTGTCCCCAAAAATGCCCCTGAGTAGCATAATAAGTAGGCATTTCTTCCTTCTTGACTCACTTCCCCCTACTCTCATCCTCTTCAATGAACATCTATTTTCAAATAAAACAGTATTCTTTACAACATGGGGATTTCTCTTACTGGTTTGTTGCATGGGATAAAAGACACATAATTCTTTCCCCAACCATGGAAATATCATCAAAGTACAGAATTCTCTGATGCTAATTAGAGTTTTCTTCACCAGGCAGTGCCACTACCAAAACATCTGGTGCAGCCTGCTAAGTATACATGTGAGCTGAAAGGTGGGACACCAACCTTGCCTCAGGTTCTTCTCTACCAGGTCATTTCATCACTGTCATTGCTTTTAATATATGCATTAGATGATGCAGCAACTTATAGTCACATAAATAATTTGTTTAATTAGCTTACCCCTTGTGCTTTTTTGGCTGCAAACATGAAATTACACATCAGACTTGCAACTTATTGCTGGAGCACTCAGCCTGCAAGTCATCTTTAAAGACAACCAAAGCTCAGAGGAAATTCAGTGAAGAAATGAATGCGTTTATTTTTGTTTGCTTGTTTTTTATTTATACATACAAGAACTGGGGTGTGGGCCAGAGGTGGGAGGGGTGAGAGGATTCACCAGAGGCAGAGTAGGGAGCCGAACAGGCAGATCTACTGAAACACACTGCTGAGAGGTTCAGCAGGTGAGACAGGAGAGGTCTGCTGGGCATCATGGGTCAGCTCACTGGCCAGGGATTGAACTTATGTCATAGTGGCTGGTGCATAGCGCTGAGACTTTAACCCATGTGCCACCACGGAGGCCCTGAATGTGTTTGTGTTTTTTACACATGTAATTTGAACCACATGTTGAAGGAAGAAAGACTGTTAAGTTGCTATGTTTTTTTTTTCTCTACAGCCCTCCTCCAGTATGTATAATAATGTGTGTGTGTTTGAATGTTTTTTAATGTTAGGAAAAATAATTGATGGAAGGAGGAAACTGATCTTTTCACTTTATTTTTAGTTTTATTTACCTTGTATCATTTTTTATAGAGGTAATGTTAGTTTAAAACACTGTATGTGATATAGTGGTATAGATTCACACTTCTTTAGATGTATGTTACCACACTATGTCCAACACCAAAGCATAAATAATCTTCCATCACAGACTACTGGGCTCCTCCTTCCTTTGCTCCCACCCCCATCCTCTCCCTCTGGTAGCCTCAATTCCATAGTCATGTTTCTAAGGTTTGCTTTAATTTAGTTTTGTCTGTCCTTTGTTTTATTTCTTGATACAAAAGGGTGGAATTATCCAATATTTGTCTGTCCTGACTTGTTTCCCTTAGTGTAATTCCCTCCAGTTTCATCTATATTGTCACAAATGGCAAGATTCTTTCCTTTTTTTAATAGCATTTTATTGTGTATATATACCACTTCTTAATCCACTATTCAAGTTTTCTATCAAGATATTTATTTTCCTTTCCTTCTACATCAGTCTATACCTCTATTTTCATTTATCATCACTGGACAATTATGACCTGCCTAGATGCTTAGCACATGTTGGAAAATAAAACATTTCTTATTCCCTCAAAGAACGTACTGTCTAGTGAATGAACCCAACATTTTTTTTGTGATAACAGCCAGAAGCAAACGCTTGCTAATGAGAGGTGGGCTCTGCACTGAGATGTTCAGGAAAGAACACTACTCTTTTCGGCTGGAAGGGACCACGCAAGGTTTCATCAGGGAGTAACATGAGAACAACTTACTCAAGGATAATGTGACCGTGATCTGGAAAGGGGGGTAATAAACACCTAGACGAAGCGGGGCAGGGCGAGTAGAGAAATACAGAGGTGTCAAACATCAGGGTCCTCCTGGTCAGGGACTTGCACTCATTACCTCTCATGTTTCAACTCATGATTAGTAAGACCAAACTGATCACACAAAATTAAACAAAACGAAACAAAACAAAAACGAGTGAACAGCATTTGAAGCATCAGTAATTCATTGGGGTGAAAAAATAAGAAATATGAAGGTGCGTTGTAGAAATTAATTTCCAAGTATGTTTGCTGACACATTGCTAGGGAATAGGATGTATTGCAATGGAATGTGTGCCTCATGTTGAAGGCAACAGAAAGCTATGGAAACTTCTCAAAACGACTACTGCAATTTAATAGATAAAGTTCTGTACTGTTGCATTCTTTAATAAAAATGAATGAGATAAATGTGGTACAACATAGTTGGTAGTAGTAAGATTCAATTTTTTGTACATTAAAATGAAATTACATTAAATTAAATTTCAGTATGTTAAAATTACATAGGGATATAAATGTCTTACTACAACTTTCTTAAGTGGGTCTAAATAGCACATGAGACAAAGTTTCAAGAGACCATTTACTCACACCCACTCAGCTGTTCTCTGTAAGTGTTACTGAAAATCCCAGGTGGACACAGTTGTCTGTTTTATTATAAAAACAGGTAAGGATGTCCATAAACTCCCCCAAGGCCAAACAAGGAAAACAGTTTAGGACTAGCAGTCTAAGACCTAGATTTAGTCCTGCTATTGTTATTCATTTGCGCTCAGACCCTGGGCCTTTCTTCTTTTCCTTTCTGGGCCCCAGTCCCCTCATCTATAAAAGGAAGGGCAGGCTGGTATACTATCTAGTCTGCTTTAGCTCTGATGGTCTGATTCCAAAGACATAGGTGGGCTGGGACCTCAGACATCGCCTGAGGTTGCTACTCTTAGCAACAGAACAAGAGGAGATATACCATGAGTGCTGAACCCCATAGTATCTTCCTAGGAAAAAATACTGCATCTTTGCTTACCTAAAATAACATACAAATTAAGGTATAAAATGAAAGATGAGTCATGAATTTATACTGGCTATATAGGTGCTATGGACTGAATGTTTGTGCCCCCCCAAAAAAATTTATATGCTGAAACTTAATGCCCAATGTGGTATTTGGAGGTGTTACCTTTGGGATTATAAGCGACATTGGAAACCTTTCTAATCCCTTCCTTCCACTGCTATGGTTATAGCTAGAAGGCACCATCTATTAACTAATAATTGTGAGAAATAAATTGCTAATGTTCATAAGCTACCCAGTTATAAGCTATGATATTTTTGTTATAACAACTAAACCAATTGTAATACTGCATTATGTTTAATGCTAACTTTGAAAATATATTAGGTTTTACCCAATCAAAAAATGGGCAGAAGAACTTAAAAGACACTTCTCCAAAGAGGACATACACATGGCTAATAGACACATGAGAAAATGCTCAACATCCC
>JAGFMF010011696.1:4075055-4087520 GCA_019455555.1 Galemys pyrenaicus
GGGGGAGGGGAGGGGAAGGGGGGAGGGCAAAGACGGGGAAGATGCCAGAGGGTGCACAAGGGACTGAGGTGATGGTGCACGGGGGAAATGGTGGTGGGTTCTCCCTGGGGACTACAAATGATGTCAAATATAACTAATAAAAAAAAAAAGAAAAAAAAAAAGAAAATATATTAGGTTTTAAATTTTTAAAAAATTGTGTGCTTGTTGAAATGTTTTACCTTACTCCAGAGATGACCCTATTTTAGAAGAGAGCAATCCAATATGTATAGTATATGTTTATTCTTCTTCATTTCCTAAATTATTTCACAATTGAAGGAGATAAAAAGTGTGCTACAAAAGAAAGCTGGTAACACATCAGTAACTATATGAAGAGCTGGAGAGAATGCACACATTCATTTTAACCTTAGCTATATCTGAAAAAGAGACACTTACATAAGAAGTATCCGGATTCAAAACAACCAAATGTCTCAAGAGTAGGAGAATATTTGAATTGTACTCATAATTCTGATTTCAAATTTTAATTACTTAACTAAATAGCTATAGAGACTTAGGTTAATTACTACTTTATTGCCTTTTAATTTGGTAAGGACCATAGAAATGGGAATAGGTATACCTACCAATATGATTTTAAGGAATAAGTGAGAAAATTCATTAATTTCATGGTTGATCCCACAGAGTATGTGCTGAATAAACAGTAGCTGTTTTGACCATGATACCCTCATCTGGAATTTTCGATAACAGTTGAGGAGAGCTATAAGAGTAGATTAGAGTAAATGTAACATTCTCAAGTCAATATCTAATAAACATAAAAACACAGCATTTTAAATCTTCAGGGGATCGTCTGTCTATAGTTTGTATCCTATAGATAGAGCAAGAAACAAAGTACAGGACAATCCAAAGTTAATCAATATACTGACACTTCCTTCATTTGAGAAAAATATGAATAATGGCATAGAGGTTCTCACAGCGTTTCAGTTAGTGCCCCAACAGTAGGTATTTGTGAAAGGAGGTGTAAGGATCACAGTGAAAAAAGACATTCATTTGAAGAGGAGATCTGAGCAGCAGTTAAAGTGCTCCTCCTGATGCAGACTAGACAGAGGATCCATGTCACTGACTTGGCATCTGGGAGCAGAAATCTATGTTCTTTCTCCAAAAGGCAGACAGACAGTCCACTTACGGCAGCCAGCACCAGAACAGCAGGTATGGGGGACAGGCTTCTTGTGCTTGGTGACATCTGAAGAAATACCCCTATTAATTTTGTATGTTTTGAGACCAGGGTGCATATACAAGCCACAGAAAACATCTTAGACCTTCAAGACTCTCCCTCCCTTTCTGTACTTGATCTTCGCCAAAAGGCTGAGAAGCCATCTCCCTCCCTTTCAAGGTCAGTTTTTGACTTCCTTTGCAAAGAGAGCTCCCTACCTTGTGTTATATTGATATGTGTCTTCCTCATGTCTTATCTCCTCTGCAATTTCCTAGAAAGTAGGGAATCCAATGCCCTCATTTGAGAGTAGGGGTTCCATCCAATTAAATGTGTGTTGGAAAGAAGGATGCAGGGAGGAAGGCGGAGAAGAGAAGTTTGCATGTATGAAAATAAAAGGAACAATGACTATGACAACAAGTACTGAAAACAAGTTTGCCAAACAGATAATTGAGAATGAGTTCCCTCTTAAAATTATAAAATATTCCATACTTTAGGAATACAATGAGAAAAAGAAACAAAAACTACTTGGGATGTTATCAACATCTAAAGGAACTAAAAACTGTCACTCTTGTTCTCATAATGGAGCAATCTTTCAAGACATGAGGGAAGGAACCCCAGATCTGTGCACACTTGTACACACTCAAATTGGTGACAAGGTCAGATTTTGCAATACTGAATTTATGAAAGAGAAAAAAAGACAACTATTAGCCAATTCCTGCATATTTTAAGGCTCATAAAAAGAATGAAAAGGAATTTTAGTAATCAATTATTTCAGCACTGTAACTTCAGCTGAAGAAACTAAACTCATTCCCTTAACTATTTCACATGCCTTGAAACAACCATGGCTCTGCATGTGGCACCCCTCCTGCCTGGAATTACCTTTCCCGTGTTTGACTCAACTCAGATCACCTTCACCTGACACTTACCCTGATTCCTATAGCTTAGTAATCCTCCCTCAAGGTCCCTGGATGGTACATTTTATGTTACATTTTTACTAGCAAAAAAAACTGGACCTCCCTTGAAACAAATGGATGAAAAGTTTCTACTTCACCCTGTCATTTGGTTTTGAATACCACTCTCTGAATTTATAATGCATATTTCTCAAAGCAGTAGACATTGGCTAGAAGGTATTCACTTACTGAGCTCTGTTGCGTGTAAGATAATGTATTTGGCTCTAGGTAAAGAGAAGAAAGAAGCATTTCACTAACTACTATTTTGTAATAGAAATTACTATAGTAGGGCAAAGATGGCTAAGTCTTAGTGAGCACAAGTAAGAAATACAAAGTTTATATGGATGCAGAGACAAGAAACCTGCTCCTAGCCCATCACCTCTATAGCTTCTATGCAATGACCTGTCTAGTGGGGGAATATTAGATGACCAAATAACTGAATTTCTAAAAACTTCACTTTTTCAGTTGGGTTGGAATCTAATACTAACAATTTCAAAATTTCAACAGTTTCTAAATTCCACTACTTTATTGTTTCTAGAGATACCTGAACTAGCTTGCCTTTTAGTTCCCAGGTACAATTCTGTCAATACCACCTTCCCCAAGCACCAAATAATAACTTGAAAAGATAATTTCATAAGCCAAGGAACAGATGATGACATGATTTATTCTAAAACTCCAACACAAATGGGATCTGAACGGAGTTACTGGGATCATGGGATCACTCCAACAAAGGCAAACACTGTCTCTCCTACTCTGTGAACTTCAGAGATAAGCTCTCTACTTACACAGGGCTGAAGTCTGAATTGAGAAACTTTGGGTGGGCATCTAAAAAAAGTAAATAGTGTGAGCAGTAAGTAGTAGGTGGAACCTTTCAATTTAAGTTTGTATCCGGTGACTTTCTTAGAAGTCAAGATAGAAAGAAGCTGATTAGGTCTTACCTAAGGGGGAAAAGCAAAATAGCTTGATTCCCTGATGGTAAAGCTGTAGCATGAAATAAAAAGTATAAAGTTTAAAAACTATATAACTCTATATTCCTTTATTTTTATTGTGAACGTGTCTGGAAAACCGGCAAAAACCAAAAAATTGAATTTACACCATTATTCCACTTCCTATAATTAAATATGACCAGGAAAAGTAACTAATCAGATCAAAACATAAGACCTGTTGAACAGAAAACAATTTTGATAGAATCACAGGATCCTGGGGTCCACCTTGTAAAGCGACAAGCATTTCTTGAAGATATCCACTGTTGACTGGCACACCCTCCCGAATCCCTCTTTTATCTTTGGTGAGCCTTGATTGTAAAAATGCCCTAGAACATTAAGAGAAACTGCATCTTCCCCTGATGCCGCTTTCACTATTGGAGTCTACTTAGAGTTAGCCTAGCGCCTGTTCCTGCAGCCTGTGTGCAGAGAGGCATGTTATCCTTTCTGTATAACATAAGCAAAACATTCTTAGTTCTTTTGGCTATAGAATCATAGCCATAGAATCAGTTGAGACTGTCCCACCTGAATGAGCTCTGTTGTTCTGCACCTTTCTTAATTTTAATATTTCTGTCACATCCAAATAGTTTAGTGCTGAGAACTGGTCAATTTCAACTCTACTTATTAAAAAATTACCTTGAAAATATTTGACTTCATAAATGCTGTTCTTTGTGTATGTATATATATGATTGTTACAAAGTGTAACTTAGACTGAATTTTGGTTGCCTAGAAATGTTGGTAAAACATTAAATTCAACATTTCATGTCAGTCTAACGTGTCCTGTCAGCCCTTGGATAACAGAACTAACCCCCCAAGCCCCATGAAATGAGAATATTGAACATTCTCTTTGACTGTGATCTTTCTTTCATATTTCCTATCCACAGCTCAGACACTTCTGCACACCACGCTCTTTGTCTTATGCTAACCTAACAATGTCACTGTGTCAACTTTTGTCTATTCCCACTGCTACCCCCTCATTCAGGCTTCCATCACCTGAGCAGCATCCTATGGATTTTAGTTCTTTATATTTATATAATTATATATTTCCTATGTATACAACTACAAAATAATAGATCGATATCTCCTGAATGTAAATTCACACAAATTCTCATTCTGTGACATACAATTTTCAATAAAATTGAGGTGTTATGTATTGTAAAGTTTAGTATTCTTCCTATGGATCAGATCTGCTTGTCTCTTGTCTCTCACCCTTTATTCCCATTCTTCAAGGACTTACCTCGACAACCAACTTTCAGTGTTTACTGATATCAATCATGCTTCAGACACTCTCCTACAAGCTGATGCAAAAATAAGTGAGGATCTTTGCCTTCTATTGTGAGTCGAATGTAGGTCCCAGAACTTAATAAGTAACTGTACTGCATGGAAGAATAAATGGATACAATTCTTCAAAGGACTGTAGGAATCCTGATTCAGATGGAGGAAGTCATGACAGCAAAGCCAGATTTTAGAGGATAAGACATATTCTAGAAAATTGAAATGAACTCCTATCAATTCCTATTTTAAAAATTCAAGACTAGAATTGACTGGACATTGCAGGGTAGATGAGATGTAAAGGGGGCCCATCATTTTAGCAGTTTGGAATATGTAGAGAATATGTAGAGATATATGTGAAGACATATATCTCTAAAAAAAATTAGAAAAGTTAGAGTATGCCACATAAACAAAGAAACATAAATAATATTTAAAAATTACATTTCCAGCTCAACTAAAACAGGTAAATAAAGCGTGATAGAAATTGAAGAATACTAAACTTTACAATACATAGCACCTCAATTTTATTGAAAATTGTATGTCACAGAATGAGAATTTATGTGAATTTACATTCAGGAGATATCGATCTATTATTTTGTAGTTGTATACATAGGAAATATATAATTATATAAATATAAAGAACTAAAATTCATAATGCTTATCTCTGGTAAATTTCCGAGATAATTAAATTTTCTTCCTTATATCTTTCTACATTTTCTATAATGAACAAATTTTATAATTATAAACCAAAACTCCTTTCCCTATTATATACTATTTTTTTTAAAGATTTTTCATTTATTATTTCCCCATTTATAAATTATTGCTAACCCCTATTATAGATCATTATTATTATTTAAAATATTTATATTTTTATTTATGTATATAAGAACTTGGGTATAGGCCAGACGTATAGGGGTGAGATGATTCACCAGACAGAGTGGGGAGCAGAACATGTGGATCTACTGAGATACATTGCTGAGGTGAGCAGCTGGGGAGACAGGAGAGGTCTGCTGCACCATGTGGGTTGTGTCCCTGGGTGGGGATTTGACTCATGCCTCAGTGGCTAGGTACAGTTTGGTAGCCTTGAGAATTTAACCCCTGCGCTACTGGGCGGGGGGGCCATTATATGTTATTTTTAAAGAAGAAATAAGACTTGAATGAAGAAACAATGATGTGTAAGTGGTCAAGGGGGCTCTATGCAGAGAACTTTATGGGTCACTGAGCATGAGAAGCAAGGTAAGTGAAAGGAATGCTGTGAGTTCCATCCTAGGGGAAGCATCATGCAACTTACTCTCAACATTAGTTCCTTAACTTTCAATTAGAACGCAGAGGTCTTTTCAGTGGAATTTTTTTCCACGGAATTTGAAGAATATCTATTCTAGTCAAAGATGATAAACAATAGTTTTATATTATTCTTATTAAAACAATACATAAGAAGATCAAGATTCCCATTTTCGATGGACATCAGAACAAAGTTATGTTGGAGGTAAAAAATTACCAAGGGAAATATCTAATCCTTAGAAATCTGCAGTAGATGGTGATGAATGTTACTACCAGAAAATAATGCAATTTCATTATTAAAATGATGAAATAACAAAAAATGAAATAATGAATTATTAAGATTCTTCATTGACTTTTTAGAACTCTGTTTCTTGTACTTTGCTCACTCATTTCATTTGATATTTTCCAACCACCTGGAGACCAGTAGTGGGACACAGCTAGGAGAGACCAAGCAACTCTCCTTTCATGGCATTTGTTATTTTTACAGGCCTTCCTTTCCTATCAGATGATAATCCTAAAGTCCTGTTTTCTCATGTCCCTTTTGTGCTCAAAGAATTATAATCTCCTTCAGGATAATATCCCATTTCCACTAGTCAGAGAAATGAGATAAGAAAAATGCAAAGAACCAGATCTACAAATCACCTAGCCCTTCTAAATGTGTTGTTGCCATGGCTGACATTCCCTTGCTTTTCCAATAAAAGGAAATAAAAACATGTTTCCTGCTTACCTCCCAGGATTGTTATGAATGATGGATGAAGCACTCTTAATCTATAAAGCCCTGGACTACCTTTCACCTAGAATGCTCTGTGTAGATAGCCCATTATCCTTTCCTCTCCCTTGGTAGCATCCTCTTTCCAAAGCAAAATCTTGCTTGAGTAAACTCCTCCACCTGGACAGCCTCTCCTTCATTTTCACACATTCATATCACACTGTCCACTTCTTTCAAAGCCCACTTCTTCCAAGAAGTCTTTCCTAACAGTTCAAGGGAAGAAAATATGTATATAAAACCTTCATTGCTATAGCATGATTCCAAGAACCAAACCCTCCCTACCTAAAATAACAAAGCCAATTCCAAGCTTTTGTTTGCTTGCTCTTGCTTCTATTTTACTCATATATTTATGCATTCTCTAACTTGCATGATATCAGTTCTACCATTATTAATGTTATTCAAGGGGAAAGTGATTTTGTTTGTTTATTTTTCTAGGCAAGAAGGAAATAACTTTAAACTCTGTATCTTTGAGTTTGGAAATCTAAAAAAAAAAACTGTTTGGAAATGTGTGTATATGATACGTGTATTTGTTTGTGGTGGGGTGGTTCTCAAATTGAAAGTCACTTAAGTGATCAACTATAATTACAGTGAGGCACCCAGTGAATTTCAAGTAATTAAATGGATCAGGGCTGCATATGAAGCACAAGTTTCCAGTACAGTGGAAATAACTCAATATCCAGAGATATTTTCATAAATATTGCCAAATTAATGCAAGCATTTCAACCTCTCCTACAGAAATCCCTTCTTCTCTAAAGGGCTTTTAAACCTGTTAACCAGGCCTTGTATAAATTCAGCCTCATCCAAGTAACCTTTTAAAGATTAGAATAATCTAATTTCCTTCAAGGACAATAATTACTTCCCTAGTGCTTCTGTAGTCTCCTGGATAGCCTATATGTGATAACTTAAAACTTGAGTTGCAGGCAACATGATTTTATACACAGGAGAAAAGATTTATAATCTGTAGGTAAAATATTACAATTAAATAAGTCAATTTAACAAGTTTGCTAATTATGGGCCTCCCTGGTGGTGTAGAGGTTAAATCTCAGCACTATCATACTATCAAGGCTACAACCTGAGTTCAATCCCTGACCAGGGAGCTGACCCACATATGGTGCAACAGACTTCTCCTGTCTCGCCTGCTGTTCCCCTCATACAGTGTATTATATTTTAAAATACTAGCAACAAACTAGTTGCTAGTTTGCAAAATGAAATTTTTAAAAACAATACCACTTATAGGAGAGTAAAAAATCATCACATATAAAAAAATAACTTTATAAAAAGACTTCTATATAGAAAGCTACAAAACATTACTGACTATAATTGCAGATCTAAATAAATCAAAGGGTACATACACCATGTTCATGATTTTGAACTCAGTATTAAAAATAAAATCCCAGAAGAATGTTGTTACAATAACTAACTTACTAAATGGGTATATAAATGAAAAGAGTCAAGAATATATGGGAGAATCCTGAAGAAGGAAAAGTTGGGAGACTATACTCAAAAAGGAATCTTTATCATTAAGGAATACTGATTAAAGCAGTGAGTTTTGCTGCAAGGGCAGACAGAAAGATCAACTGAATATAACAAAGTTCAGAAACACACCCAAACATATAAGACCATTGAACTATGACAGAGATGACACTGAAATGCAGAAGGGGAAGGGATGACCTTTTTAATAAATGCATCTGGGTCAGCTGGATATCATGCTGAAAAAAATATGTCTTGCTCTCTCCTTATCCGTATGCAAAATCTATTACAAATGAATTTTAAATTTAAATTTTAATGGAAAAACAAAGATTCTGGAAGAGAATAAATTATAGGCAAATGTCTTTATAGGTCTTGGGGTAGGCAAAAATTTCTTAAGCAGGATACAAAAAACACTAATCATATGAGAAAATACTACAAATATCATTGCATTAAGTTTTAACATTTGTGTTTATCAGAAGATATCACTGAGTCTTCTGACTAGGAAAAAATAAGAACTTTCAACATTAAAAGAACAACATGGGCCTCCCTGGTGGCGCAGTGGGTTAAGCAACGCACCATGAAGCAAACCGCAGCCACTGCAGCACAAGTTCGATCCCTGCTGCCGGCCAGGGAGGGGACCCACATGGCGCGGCAGACCTCTCCTGCTGGGCCCGCTGCTCCCCTCAGCAGTGTACTTCCGTTGATCTGCCTGTTCTGCTCCCTGCTCTCTGCGGTGAATCCTCTCACCTCCCCTCCACACCTCTAGCCTGTACCCCAGTGCTTGTACGCATAAAATAAAATAAATCTTAAAAAAAAATAAATAAAAGAACAACAAATAAAAGAAAAAGTTGAGTTGTATATTTTACAGTGAATATTATGTTATCTCACAAATCCTTTCACTTGATCCTCACAAACATTCTTCTGAAGCAATTTTATAGATGGAACAGAAGTGACTGGGAAATGAAACTCAGGTCTTCAGATTATATTCAGTGCTCTGTTCACTGTGCCAGGATTTTTTTTACCAAAACCATTGGAACATGTTCCCAATTAATTATTTTCTAATTTATTTTCTTGCTTTGTTTTTCCTTTTGGTATAGCAACTAAATTATATTTCTCCCATGCTTTTCACATGGAAAGTTCAAGAAATATTTGCTAAATAAAATTGATAAAAGTTGGACAACTTGAAACGTTGGGGAGGTGGAAGAGGTGCTTTACCTTTAAACTGGTGGGACAGGGGGTGGGGAGGGGGCAGCACAGAGGACTCTGGGAGGACTACAGGTACTGTTGTGGTGGGAGAGCTATGGTGACCACATCTGAGGAGAGAAATTCTATACTGTCAAAATATTAGCAAGGATATAAAACAATGGTATTTCATTAAAAAAGTAATAATAAAAACTAAACTGTGCCTTTCATTCATCAACAGTATTTCATTTATGAGATTTATATAAGCACCTCCTCACGTGAGACACATCCACATACTGTGTGATCTCTGCCCCTGTGTCTTTGTGTCGTACCCCACAGTGAGTCAGCACAGGGGGTTAATGGCAGCATTTTGGCCATTTCAACATCTGGAGGACTGACAGTGGTTTATTTATTCAAAGGACTGCAAACATAAATGATAAAAATTCTACTGACCAACTCAATTTTAACACCAACTCAACTTCCTCTTAGCAGAACCTGAAAACGGCAGTGAACCTGCCACTGTCCTTCAACAGGAGAAGGAAATGGTTGAGAAGAAAAAAACTAGTCACTTTTGCCAACTGTGGTCAAAATATCCTACTTATGCAAATTTACACAAAAGAAAAATTGAACATGGGGAACACATTCCTGGGGCCTCTCACAAGGACTGGAAAGGCCTGTGCTGGTGAAGGTGCTGGAAGCTAGTCCCTGTTCAGTAGAGAGACAGGACAAAGATTTAATCTTGAAAACTGGGAGACAATCAGTGTTTTGTGGAACGAGGAAAATAAAGCAAGAGACAATTAAATAGTTCACCAAAGCCTCAAAGCAAGTAAAGGGTAGAGGGAGAACTGAACTCCAGCAGCCTGAACCCAGCTTTTCCATGTCTCACCAATATGCCACACATAGTCAGAGGCGCCAGCTTGTGACTATACATGTGTGTGCATGCACATATACCTGCATGCATGTGTGTACCTGTGTGCATGACTCTGACAGGAGAAACAGAAGCAGGACTCCTATGATTCGATCTTAATGAGTTGACTTTTCTGAATTTTTATTTGTTCTGCTTTATTACAGTTAAAGCCTATAGGAATAGAGATTTTAAGAAGCCACACGGAGTAGTGACTACTACACAGAACCTAGTTGGACTTGTTTTCATGGCAAGCCCATCTCGAGGCATTTCCTGCTAGACCACTGCATGCTGGTCATCAGATTACACAAACCAGGACAGTAAACTCACTCACAATGGCTCCTCTCTCCATTTAGTAAGGCAACAGTACCTTCAGTCGATTGCTTTCCCCACATAACAGTAATTTTTCCACAATAATATTTTAGGTACTGAAGGGTCCAAAGAACACAGAGGAAAGAAGTAAGTGATATGGCCTCTGCATCATTCTCAAAAGGATTACATCAATGTGGGATGCTTTGGATAACGCCTACCCCTCTCTTTTGATCTTGTTTCCTCAGTGGAAATGGGAGTTAGCTGCTACCGTGTTCTATGAACTATGTTTTGATCTCTGACCTACCAATTGAAAGCTTCAGAAGAAATCCATGAAGGCTGCATGACAGGGGGAGTATACCAGAGTTGTCTCAAATTGCTTTCTCATTTCCAGCACAAACATACAGGATTTCTTTGAATGCTAAAGGAGAAATGAATTTTTAATTATTATTTTTTTTAAAAGCAGTGAGAATTTTGACTATAAAATTAAAAGTCACTTACTCAGAAGAGAGAAAAATCTTAGCAAATGTCTCTGAGAGAGCCCTAGTATTCTGGATCTCTATTCCTTGGGCTTCTGATTGTAATAATCCCCAGCCTCAGTTTTCTCCTCCACCTGAAAGTCTCAGAAAGTCAACGCACCACTTTAGTATGACTTACGGGCTTATATTTCTAAGTCTTTCCATAACAGAAATTCTCCTTTTTAAAAGGTAAGTTGCTCTGAAAATTGAAATAAGCTATTGTATTACTGCTAGAGTATACCAAGTCTTAATCAAAATAAGCATTTACTTTCCTTGTCCTGTTGGTCTTCACTGATATGATCATTTTCTTGCCACAGAGTAACTTTCATTGTGCTACCATGCTAATCCTCTCAGTCCTTTCTTTCACATTATAAATAACATTTGAATTTTTAAATTCACTGGTATTTTGAAAAAGAAAATCTACTTTAAAGAGTATTTTTTTTAAAAATACAACAAAGAAAAAAAACATGCTGTAACTAGTGTATCTATTTACAGTTAGCCCAAAAAATCCTTAAAATTTTCTTCTTGCCTTTATTGAACATATACTTAGTGCTGAGTAATGTCCCAGGTGCTAAGTTTCTTAGGGAAAGAGAACAATATGCCCCAGGAAAATGTAGCCATAGCTCCCATGTTCAAGATGCCCACTCTCATTCTAGATGGAGATCCAGGTAAACTGCTAAGAAACAGAGACACACAGGGCCCAAAATGCTATGTCTTGTTATACATAGAGTGGAGATATACATTCACCTTCTTTGTGTCTAACTTTGCTCCTTGGAAGAAACATGTTGATTTAGTGCTTAAAACCAGTGATTCTTAAATGTTTATACACATCAGACTTACTCAGAGGGTTTGGTAAAACACAGGTGACTGAGTCCCTGTTCCTAGATTTCTGATCCAGAAGGCCTGGGGAGGACCAAGAGTTTGTGGCTGTAACATTTCCTTGGTGCAGCTGCTGCTGCTCTGGGATCTACATATATTGGCATGCGTAATCATGAACTGAGCTAAGTAGCTTAGAAAGAGGGTCTGACATTGGTGGGTTTAAGAGCTCCCCAGTGGGCTAGTACGCAGCTGGCTTGGAGAATCACTGGACTAGGTGAGATGATATTAATTACTTTCCCCAAATAATTGCACTTCCCATCACTTTTAAGTTTATCTCTTTTTCTGAGTGGCTTGCCTGAATGATGATTTCTGCTCTGCAGGTTCAGATGTCTCTATTTAGGTATGCTTCACATGGCATGTCCCAGAAAAGATCAGGATGCGACCCATGTCTTTTGACCAATGACTACAGGAAGGATGCTTTTGGAGAACACAAAGTTGGGGCCTACCACCAACTGGGTAAGTACCAGGGACACAGATTAATTCATTAATTTACTCAAAAAGCCCTCTTTGAGTTTTCATTCTATGCTTTGCCAAGGACTTTCTCTTTAAAAATGGGAGGCTGTAGAGGACTTTAAGGATGAAAGTGATATAATCTGAACTGCATCTTTGTATAGTGCATCTCAGTTTCATTAGAAGGTCTTTTGGAGGGCCTCCCCTGGTGGCGCAGTGGGTTAAGCAGCGCACTATGAAGCAAACTGCAGCCACTTGCAGCATGAGTTCGATCCCTGCTGCCGGCCAGGGAGG
>JAGFMF010011696.1:4087570-4121971 GCA_019455555.1 Galemys pyrenaicus
GTGGTGAATCCTCTCGCCCCCCCCCCCCCACCTCTGGTCTGTGCCCCAGTGCTTGTATGCATAAATAAATAAATCTTTAAAAAAAAAGAAGGTCTTTTGGAGAAGTGCTGGGGGGAAAGGGCTGTAGTTAGTAAGCAAAAGGGAGAAAGAAAACTCTGGGAAAAGAAAGAAGAAATAGAAGTTTTCAAGGGAGCTGGTGACTGAAGGAAGAGATTGATACAAATGCAAAGAACACAAAACAGCAACAGTCCCAGGCTCCAGATCATTCAGAAAATAGAAATACTGTTGTAAAAGACATCTGTGAAAAGATCATAAAAGAGAAATATGCCACCTGCATAAAGAACAGGATAGGTGGCAGCATTGCCCTTTAGCCTGAAAATTTAAGGAGAAGCTAATGGTATTTATAAGAAGAGTACACAAATTATTTCCTACTTTCCTAACCCCCATTCCAAATTTACTTATTTCTTTAACTCAAAATAACCTGAAAACACTTTTGAATAACCTTTTCTCTATAACCTCTCCAGCCTTCTTGAATTTCAGACACTACCTCCTGCTTTTTGTCCATCCCTTGGTCAGCTCCATTGTCGGCTTCTCCTTTCTTTAGTCCCTAGATAAATGGATTCTCTGAATTCTATTCTTCTTTGGCAGACCTATCACCTCAACGACAAAAACAAACAGAGAACAATTCTTGTTTTTAATGACACATTCAACCTTTTTCTCGAATATGCATAACCATCCTGTTACTTGTGGCTATTGTTCCCATATACCCCACAGGCCCTTCAAACTGGACAATACTATTAATATTGTACTCACTTCCCCCACTGACAAGACCTACCATTCTTTAAAACAAAAGTCAAATGTTCCCTGAGAGCATCTCTGACTCCAAACATTGACCTTTCTTCACTCCAGTGACATTATAATGACAGTTTTGGACCGTCTAGTCTTACTCTCTTCAGATTTAAAAGTCATTGAGGATGATGAGTCTGCACATCTGCAACCTGAGGCTCACACATACAGCTGATAAATTGCTTTGGGAAGGTAAAAACTGCTACAAAAGGTCTATTCTATGCTTTCCTCAAAACTGTGACCGACACAGGGAAAGCCACACTCAGGAAACTAGCAGAGCAGATTTGGCTCTCCTCATCAGTCAGGAGGCAGAAGCAGAGATTCCATATCCCTGGACTCCTGGGCACCAGGGAGTTAGGTCCTCAGTCAGAAAGTCTTCTCCAAGCTCAGAAGGGGAAAAGCCAGAACTAAGTACCCAGAGAAGATAGAGCTTTGCTTCCCTAACTAGGCAGATATTACTAAGGAGGGAAACATTCAAAGATGGACACCTTTCCATGATGGTGATTCCAGAAAACTCCAGCAAAAGCAGCTCATTTGTAAGCAGGCCATCCTCACAACATTTGCGATCATCCAAGGAAGGTAGCCTGTGCTGTGGCATTTCAGAGCTTCTTGGGCCTCTCTGGTTTATGATGCCCTTTGATTTCTAGAGGACAGAGGTTGACCTGAGAGAAGCACCCCACACAGCTGAATCTAAACCAAGAGAGCTTAGTCCTGTAAATCACGGCCTATGGGAGTGCCACCTCGTCCTGACCTGCAACATGTGTGCATATGTACTAGGGCCTACTCACAAGGGCGTGTGTTCTTTGTGGTGCATCTTCAAGTGCCATCCAAGACACAGCATAACCAATGTGGATTGTGGGTCTGTCTTAGGGATGAATGGTATAGGGCAATCAATTTCAGATTTTAGCAAGTTTAAAATTGCCCAGAGGTTTTTATTTAAAATGAATGACTTTGTTAACTACACTATACCTCTCAGGGGGACACTGATCCAGACTTCAATCCCTCCTGCTGATACACATTTTGTCACTGTAAACATCTTTCTGTCGGTTTTAGAATCTCCACTAGTAATTCACCCCAAGATTTATGTTCCACATAATGTAGAGCTCCTTTACCCATTCTTGGTGGAGATGGGAAGAACTTCAAACTTTTTTTAAGTTTGAAGCTATAGCTTCTGATGAAGATCCTTTTTAAGCTACACTTCCACGTTCACTTTCTGGAATCAGAAGATTCTCATTTTCTTAGACCATTCACTCAGCAAATATATGCAACTCCTCTCTACATGCTGAACACTGTACTGGACGTGAGGACACAATGATGAACAAAACGAGGTCTGACTCTTGCCTCAACTGTCTTTACAGTCCAGTGATAGGGGTGAAGGTGGCAATCGAGTAAAATGAAGTTTCCCTCCAGGAAAAAAAAAAAAAAAAAAAGGCACGCTTGAATAGAAGTAGCATAACAGGAAAGAGGAGCCAGGGCCAGCTTGACTAAGAAGTCAAAGTTGAGCTGACGGCCTTCCTGATGGCGCAAGGAGTTAAGCAGAGCACTATGAAGCATACGCAGCCACTGCAGCAAGAGTTTGATTCCCAGCCAGGGAGCTGACCCACATGGCACAGCAGACCTCTTCTGTCTCGCCCGCGGCTGCCCTCAGCAGTGTGTTTCAGTCCGTCTGCCTGTTCTGCTCCCACTCTGTCTCTGGTGATTCCTCTCACCCCCCACATCTCTGGCCTGTACACTCGTTCTAGTAAATAAATCTTTAAAATAAAATAAAAAACAACAACAAAGTTGAGCTGAAGTATGAGGGCTGAGCACAGAGACACATGAGGGAAGACTCTCTCAGGCAAGAGAACTGTAGGGTGACTCTGGTATGAGAGCAGAAGCCACATTTTCCTTAAAGCCTGGAAAAAAGTTGTCTTAGTGACCCTTGGGGGGACATTATCTTTGTTAAGGGAGCAATAAAACATGTACTAAAAGGTTTTAAATGATTAGTAGGATAAAATGAGGGGGCAATTGCATTTATTTTTATTTATTTTTTTAAATTTTTCTTCTTTTGTTCCTTTAATCTTTTTTTATTAACGTTTTTTAATTTACATATATTTGAAATCAATTGTAATCCCCATATATTCCCCATCACCATATCATCAGTGCACCATCACCTCAGTCCCCGTGTTCCGTGTTCCGTCTGCTCTCAACCCTCCCCCTTTTCCCTCCCCACTAAGTGTCCCCAATTTGTCCTTGTCTTTTCATTTTTGGTTTTTGTGTCCTTATTGTTATTGTTCTTATTATTATTGTTCTTATTCCTTTCCTTGATCCTTATTTGGTTCCCTTATAGGCAATTGCATTTAGAAGATCATTCTGGGAAAATACCAAGTGGAAGGGGCACCTCGTACCAGGGTGGACTGGTTTGGAATATTTTTCAAAATATTTTCTGGATGAAAGAAATAATATTGATGTGGCGGTGGGTCCATAGATGCTTAGCCAGATGGGACTTGGGTGGGAGAACAGAGTGAGTCAAGGGTGATCCCTGGGTTTTGGAATGAAGGGACGGCAGAGCACCACGCACTGAGCATAGCAACACTGCCCAGACACTCTGCGAGGGCTTAGACCGCAAGGTGGATGTTGATGCATCAATAACTTCGAGTTTCAAGCACTAACCTTCTTCTTTTACCTAGTTTTTAAGCATCTTTTCATTTTTCTCTCCTGGGATCTCTATAAATTGAAAAGAAAGAGGGTACAGGGCAGCATCCCTTTAAATCTGTTTTGCAGATGGTAAGAGGTTTTCAACATCTGCTACATTTGAAAACCCAGCTCTGTTTACTCTTCTAATATGTGTTAATCACTCAGCAAATTGAAAATGTAACAAGTGGTGGCTCTCACCAGCCACACAATCTCACACATCAGTCCCTATGCGCATCCGGCCTGAGACTGAGGGCGTTGCTCTAGCCCATAAAATCTTACAAACTAATTAGATAATGACATGTAGCTTATGGTTTTACTTAACATTTAATGTATATAGCATTTCTGTCAAATTAAGTTTAAGCTCACTGGTGGTAAAAGTCACCTTATATTCCTGAGACATTATAGAAAATGTTTCAGATATGCACCTCCATTCAGATACAACAAATTCCATATGTTTTCCAGTCAGAAAGCTGCTCTGAATATTAGCAAGATTATTGTGATCAGTGGCATAACAAACAGAATTGTATTTGGGGATTTGAATTCCAATACCTGTAACTGCCTCTTACATAGCTATGCAAAAGTAAGCAGATTGCTTCACTTCTCTGGGCTTTAGTTGCCTCAGTTATTAATCTCTGGAGAGTTAGTTAGATGGGGTACTACTATACATAAATGCACCAGCATTTATCACAGATGCCATGAAAAGTTTCTTTGCATTTCTTGAGTAAATGTTGAGTAAATTAAGGCATGAATGAATGCATAACTAACTGGACGAAGCTAAGGGAGGGTGTAGTGAGTAGAAAGGGGTTACCTAGTTGGTAAGTAAACTGGGGTCGTAGCCTCCATTCAGTCACTCACTCTCTCATCCCAATTCAGTCTCAGTCTATGCCTCTATTTCCTCGCTACTGAAATCTCTCCCACTGAAGCTGCACATTTTTTTTCTGCACATTTTTTGGATATCTTGTCAAAGCCCCAGAGCTAAGGAGCCTCAGAGAGAAGCTCTTTACTCAATTACATCCTTTTGAGACTGAAAAGAGGGAAATAAGCTGAGAGCTTTGTTCATTTCCAGTGTGAAAAGGCCTCTTTAAACAGGAAATGACAGCACTTAGATTCATCCCTTAGATTCAGTCTGTATTATTTTCTTCTCCTTGTGCAAAGGATAGCGGGAAAAATTCTACTTTAGGAAACACAATTGTTTAACAAGTGCATTCTTAGCAATTCTCTAGTCAGAAACTTGTGGAACAAGGATCTACAGGTACCAATTACCTCACAAAAATTGCCTGGGTTTTCAAGTGAGTAACTCCAAATATTAAAGAATTTCTCGCTCAGAAGCCCATAGTTGTATAAGAATTTTATTCTCTATATTTAATTAGCCCAACACAATTTATTTTTCTCTGAGAAAGATAATAACAAACTTTGCAGCTGCCTCTCCTTAATTGTTCATTAAAAACAATGTACTAGATACTACAGAGATCAAAATTAGAATTTCATTCAATGATATCAAAACAATGATGCCAGGTAAATAAGATGAATCCTACCTAATTAATCGATAATTATTATTAACAGATGGAAGGTCAGAAGTCACATGCATTCTATTACTAATGGAATCCATCATTAAACTGAAAAGATGAGTTTTATTTGGGAAGATTGGATTTTAGCTAAGACATTACTCAGAAATTCAAATACCTGCAATGAAATTCATTCTTTTTGTAAAATGAGCAGTTACTCAAGAACTGCTCTGTGCAGAGGTTTTACAGTTGCTCCTAAATCCAGATTTCAGTCAGTGTGGGATGACCGGTGTTCTACAAAATGTAGATCCATGGGACCCCCCCCCCCCACATCAATTTAACCAGAGTTTCTGGGACTTGAACCTAGGAAGTTAGCAGAATGGAATAGTCTTTATTGTATATAAAAATCGCTAAAAATGTAGATGCTACTGTATAAAATTTATTTTATAAAACATGAATAACTTGAAATATTTCAGCACAGCAGTAAGAAAGAGCACTGGAAAAGTTGATGGAGAACTTTGAAATTTAGCTTATTGTTTAACTTTATCTTTCAGGTTATTGGAGATTTTGAAAAGCAGATCTGACATAATCAGCTACCTGCTTTTGGAAGGACACCTGAATCATTTTATTGGGACTCAATATTTTGAATAATATTTTGCTTCGGCGCTGAGGTCAAACTTTTCCGCAATAGTCTTTATAAACTTAGAAAACAAAATTTGCTTTAAAGGTCATTTCTATCTCAGCAAAATCTTCATTTTGCTCTTGGCTTCTTACACACAGGTATATTTGCTTCACACAAAATAAGTCTGGATGAAAACGCCCCCTAACGGTCAAGATCTGTTCCATGCCGCGTACGAATAAGATTAGTTTCTGGGAATTAACAGCAAGCAGAACAGGTAAGAGTGAGAGGGCGCCACAAGGTGGCTGGGAAGGGCAGAGCCTAAGGGTGCAGTGCTGGCACAGCGGCAGGCCTGACCAGGCTCCTCCAGGGACTCACAGATTTGACATCTAGTTCAGGGACCAGGCTTCCCCAGTTGCACTAGTCCTGTAGGACTTTATGAAGCAGTAAGACTGGCTCTTACTACTATTTACCGCAGCTAACGGGATGGTAGACATTGGCATGCATTGATTGTGCAGAGAAAATAAGAAAATGGCCCTCAGTCTGGCTGCACCGGGCTCTTTAGCCCAACCTGGAACTTAAACTAGCATGGCATGGCTTGCAATTCGATCACATTCTCTCTAGAGCTCTTCAGTGGGTAACCTTGAGAGTTGACCTTGGGAAGTGTGGGGGAAAAGATGAGTTCGATTTCTTCTTTAATATGAATTCTCTTCCCTCCTCTCCTCAGTGTGTTTATTGGAAGAATTTGTTTTCGCTTTCAGAATTCCTCTCTCAATCTCTCTCTCTCTCACTCTCTCCCCCTCCCTTCCTCCCTCCCTCTCCCCCCTCCTTCCCCCTCCCCTCCCCTCTCCCCCTCCCCCTCCCCCTCCTTCCTTTGTTCAGGTGGTGGTTTTTGTTTTCTTTACATAGTCAATTGATCCTAATGTTGGTTAGAAGCAGTATAATGTGACCTTCAACATTTAGTCTGGAACAAGTGGGGAAAGCGAAGAATATATCTGCATCCTTAATGTTCCAAGAATAATGCAAACAGGCCTGTTTCACGATGACCCTGACCGGCTCTCCGGGGATTCTTTGATGGCAATAGACCCACTGTCTCCGGTCCACTTGCTGGGCCGGCGAGTCCGGGAGTGGTGGGACAGTGCCACCTCGTGGCTCCCGTGAAAAATGCTTTGTTCTGCAAACTACTGTTGCAATTTAGCTCTCAAAACACGTTTTAAGAGAACTGTATTTTAAAATGACTTGGAAAAAAAAAGGACTTGAACACCTCCCAGTCACTGAAGCGAAGCCTGAATTTATGAATTCTCCATCGTAGGCATTCTCTCAGTAGCAGCAGAAATATCTGTACGATGAGTCCGTCCTCGGGAAAAATTTAGGGTGAAGGACAACTCTACCTTCCTTTCTTTAAATGAAAGAATTGTGGCAGTCAGAAATACAAAGCAAGAAAAAGGATCGCTAATTATGCAGATTAAATTCAGATTAAAATGTACGTATTATCTGAGCAGTAATTCCACACAGGCTTTAAAGTGGAGCGCTAATTACTACTCTTCCTATAGCTCACCTGCAGAAATCTCTTTGTTACTCAGATACTGCTTATTTTACAAAAACCAGTTACCTTTTTTATATTTAACACCAGTGATTGTCAAAGGAATGGTATAGGGTCATTTGCATTGAAACCAGTTGCAATAGTGTGTTCAAATGCAGCTTGTTGAGCCCCACCTACACCAATTTAATCACAATTTCTGGGACTGGAATTTAGGAAGTTGACTCTCTGGCATGCTGCCTCTCCAGGTGGATACCCTACTGTTCTCTGCATTGCCTGCAGAAATTAAGCAATTTAGGAGGAAGATTGCTCTTGCTTCTGTATATTAGACTGTTAGATTTTCAGAGCCCAGCTTCTGGGAACACCTTGTCCAGGAAGCTTTACCAATTTACGCTAGAAAATCCAAACAGATGCCCCCTCCCCTTAGCCCTTCAGCCTAGTCACATCCTTCCAGACAAGTAGTCATTTTTCCATCTTTCTACTTAAGCTCATCAGAACTCTATCTCTTTCTGACACAACCTGGAAGGCGGCGGCTCTCATTCATCCCTTCACGGACTCCATACACAACATGCAGTGGCAGAGTGCACAGGACAAGATGGAAAGAACAAGATGGAAAGTAACTCCTCACAAACTCCGTTACTTGCAAATTGCATATGGAAACTTCCAACATCAAGTACTTAGCGTGGCAAGAAGACTTGCACCTAACCACTAGAAAACAGCCTCCTACCCACGCTAAGAACAGCAGACAGCCAGCCCAGAGCCATGCCCTCAACCCACTCATGCACCAGGGCTGCAGAATTACCCACACACAGGTCATGTCACAACTGCTTGACTCTGTGCAGGGCCCCAGAGATTCTAGTGAAAAGAGACAGTCATCTGTTCCACAGTCTAGCAATTGTGTCATTAAACAAATTGCTCCATAATGTCAGAAGAGGTATTCTTTGTGACAGCCAAGTGATACAATTTGTCTTGATTCCAGACATTGGAGGCATCTGTCTGGAATCTGTGCATCTCATTTTGATGTTGCAGGTTTATCTCCAGAAAAGTGAGACTATAGACAGACACTGAACAGAAGTACAAACATTAAGTGACTGTGGAAAGAAACATAACGTGGCCTTTTTAGCACAACTGTGTTGATTTTATGCAATTTTAGCACAACTGCAAGATGAAAAACATGGATTGCTCTTCTGTAGATAACATTGCTTTTATTTTTTTTTTTAAGATTTATTTATTTATGCATACAAGCACTGGGGTACAGACCAGAGGTGTGGGGGGTGAGAGGATTCACCACAGAGAGCGGGGAGCAGAACAGGCAGATCAACAGAAGTACACTGCTGAGGGGAGCAGAGGGGCACAGCAGGCGAGGTCTGCTGCGCCATGTGGGTCCCCTCCCTGGCCGGCAGCAGGGATCGAACTCGTGCTGCAGGGGCTGCGGTTCACTTCATAGTGCGTTGCTTAACCCACTGCGCCACCAGGGAGGCCCAACATTGCTTTTAGAATAGGTAAGTCAATTTGCCAGAATGATGGAAACATAATGATAGTTCCAAGTTAAACAGAGTTCATTGGGCTGGATGTGTCCATTTCTAATAGGATGCCTTTTGAAAGTATCACATTCAGCAGGTGTTTATTGAGGATCAATCCCGTGGTGAGCCACTAAATATTATGTAGCTGAAGGAAGGGCGCCCTGTAGCAAACTGGGTAAATCAGGGATGCTCTGGCAGAATATCATGCTTTACCTTAAAGGGCACATACCCAAGGAGCTGAGGCAGAAGAAATCATATCAGCAGAAGTAGCAAAGCAGGGCTCTTCCTTCTTCTCTGCGCCTCCCCTGCTTCTTTGTCAGTACGTCAGTGCCAACATGCGTAACCGCCCCAAACTGGCTCTCAGATCTCTGGCATCCTTGGCCTGGATGATCTTCTCTCCCACACACCCACCTAGAAACCCAGTTCCACATCACGGACAGATGTGCCCTTTCTGAGTCGTCACCTCTGTCATCCCACAACGACCCATTCTTCTGTGGCTATTGCCTGCCTCCACCGCTGCCCAGCTGTTTCTGCATTTAGTTGACATTGCTCATGCAGCTTTCTCACCACTATCCACATCACGCATCTTTTCCTCTTATTCTCAACAAACTGCATTCGTCTTCATAGTCTTAAAACTGTTTTCCTAGCAATAATCCTATCCCTTTAGACCAGATATGATCTCACCACCATCCTTAATTTTGTAGTATGCTAGAGATTTCTCTTCACTTAAATGATTTAACCTAGTCAATCTTCAGAGTGATGCTTTGTGCTTTGATTTCCCCAGTAGAGATAAGGAAACTGAGAAAACAGAAATCTTTTTTCTAGCAATTTCTAGATATCTGTTTTGCAGATGGGAATATTGCAATATAGTCAAGCTTGGACTCTTATTTTGTCTCCTCTCAACATTGTAACCTAAGCACTGTTTCTTACTATTTAAAAACCTATAGTAAACTTCCTTCAATGACTAACATTCAATCATATTTTTTAATATTTCTTTAAAACACAGATGTTTTATCATTTTAAATCTCATTGAAATATAAAAAACATAAATCATATCTGTTCCTCTCTATGAAATTTATAAATATGTAGTTCCATATAACTATAGCAAAATCAATTACTTAGTATTAACAATACCCCAAAGCCTCCCATTTGTTCTTTTCCAAGAAATACCATCCAGTGTCATTAGTCCCACTTTCAACTCATAATTTAATTTTACCTGTTTTTGAAGTTTATACTCTCTTTTTAATTTTTGTTATTTTAGTATAGAACTGGGGTATAAGCCAGAGGTGTAGGAGTGAGAGGATTCACCAGAAACAGAGTGGAGAGCAGAACAGACAGATTTACTGCAATACGCTGCTAAGGGGAGCAGCAGGTGAGACAGGAGAAACCCTGCCTGGAGATTAAGCTCAGACTGTACCTGATAGTGCTGAGACTTACCCTCTATGCTACCAAGGAGGCCCAAACTTTATGGTCTTTTGTGCTCAATATTCATTCATGCTGTTGTGTGTAGCAGCACATCATTGATTTTCACTTTTTCAAAGTATTTCACTCTATCTATTTAATAAATATATCACACTTTATCTGCTCCACTCCTGATGAACATAGGGATAATTTTCAGGTCAGTACTATTACAACTAAGTCCTCATAGTTAATCAAGTTTTTGATCATGTCATATTTTTAGGCTAAAACACATCTTAGTGAGACAGGTTGCAGAACTCTACCAGTGCTCTAGAGGACTGATTGCTTTTCCTGAATGTGCCCCATCCAGTTATTCTGCACTCAGTAAATAAATCATGTTCTGATGGTAGTGTAAAGCCACTGGCTCTAAATCAATTTGTTTTTCTGCTCCTTATTCATAGTGCCAGATTCTTGAGTTACTGAGGAGCATGCAGATACAAAAGGAAATATCCACCTGAAAAAAGAGGCAGAGTGGTAAAAACCACACCAGGCTGGTCATCGGCACACAGACACAAAAAGTCCAAATAAATATGCAACAACCTTTGACACTGGCCTGGTTCTGGGGAGGGTATACTCTGGTTGTAAATGTCACGCACTTGATTTGTATCCTGGCTTAACTCCTCCTATCTGCACAGTCCTGATAAATGACCTTACCTCAGCTCCTCATTTAAAAAAAAAACAAAACAGAGGGCTAACAATATTAAAATTAGCAAAAGCAATATTTGTAATGCTTGTCATATAGCTGTATTTCAACAGCTGTTATTTTATACTAACTAATCACCACCAACATGCAGTCTATTGTAGCTTACAAAGTTCAGTTAACTTTAAGTTCAGATGACCATTGCTCCAATATAATTTTGAAATAAAGCCCCTAAAATCCAGAACAACAGGTTCGCTGAAGTGCAGTCTACCCAGTCCCACCTTGGCCCTGTAAATTTATGTCATGTTTAGCATCATGTTTAATCACATGTTTGAGACATCATGTAGTGCTTTTAAATTCAAAGATTATTCAACTCTCCTGATGCTTTTGCAGATATAACCACAACTGTGCAAGTTATCAATTTATTGTATTTCAGCTCAGATCCATTGTATTGTTAGCTGTGTGATAACAGATTGAATTCTTTCATTTCTTCATTAAGAGGAAGCATCATATTAAGCTCTGTCAGTAGAAGGAGCTAGAGGGTAGTTCTTCATGCTTCCAGTGTGCCATTTTGTTGATTTTCTTCTTATTCTTACTACATGGCAGCCAACAGTTTATATGGAAAGGGAATCCAGGGCTGCTTTGCTTGAGTCATGTGTCCATAAGGTACATACAGTTCCTCAGTCAGCCCCAACCCTGGCCCATGTTAGCATGCATCTCCCAATGCAGATACTGCACCCCAGACCTTACCCTGCCCTGAAGGTGATCAATCTCCTGACACCCCAACTATCCCAATGAATATGCCAGTGTTCAGTTGTTGTAACAGGAACTTTGCTGATGCTTTGCAGTGGGAATGTGATGAGGGACACAACAGTTGTGGAGCACGTTTGCAAGGCAAGACTCTGCTCCTTGAGCAAAAGATCTAGTGCTGTTTATCGAAAGCATACAGGGTAGTAAAATTTGATCACGTGATAATGGTATGAAGGTTAAGGTCTGGGTGGTAAGGGGGAACAGAAAAGGGGGCATTGTGATCTTACATCAAGAAACATTTGCATAAGCAAAGTGTATGTGCTAATGTTATCACAGGCAGAGTTATCCTGAGACCACTATGGAGATAGTCACGTAATCAGGTCAATGGCGGCCTAGGCATCCCCAGGCCTGCCTCTTGATTCAGATTATTGTCCATAGGTAGCCCAGGAATGTTCTGCTTTGATTTGCAGGTAGCAAATAGGTCACAGTTTTCCATGAGTGGCCAGCTAATAGAAGCCCACATTCAGCTTCTGCAATACCTCTGCTTTCTCCAGGATTAGGCTTCTGCAGAGGCATATCCCCTATTCCTATAGAGGAGGGGTTTTTTTAGCTCCAAATTCTCACACTCTCTGGTGACCAGCAGTGCCCAGAAGCAATAGGATTGCTTAGCACTGACTCCAGCATTTTTCAGCAAGTCCAGTATCTTGGAGACAGAGTTCTATTCTACCGAGTTCCAATGTGAGATACTTCAGTGACTAGTCCATCATTCAATGAACCTTGGTCATGCCTCTCCAAAGAGGCCAGATCTCAGCCTAGGTAGTGGGAAGGGATTGATCTATGGCACTCTTCCTTAGCCCTGTGGATAGCAACTGCTCCTTTTATATACTATTTCTATAGTCTATAGAACTCTCTTTACTTCTTATTAGTCCATTCTCTGTTACATCAATCCACATTATATAATTCTTATATTTGAAAAGTTCCCCTTTTCAAATCACCATGTGGCTTTTGCCTCTTGATTAAACTCTAACTGGTACACTGTCTTACAAGACAGAGACAGTCAAATACATTCCAGACACACCCAACACCACAACCTAGGACGTCTCACTCCCAAATCCCATGATTTTTCTACTGCACCAAAATACTCTTCCATGTCAAATAAGAATCTCAGTGTCACTTTATAGCAGCCCCTTTTCCATTCAGTCTTTTGATTGTAAATGACAAAAGCATGACATCATCTGTGTTATACTGGGATGGCCTGCACACCTATTGCAGGACCCTGTTGAGGAGCCAAGTGAAGAGTGACACTGCATCCTCTCTTATTCACAAAGGAAATTCTGAGCGCTATAGGCAAAATACAACGCAAGTAGGACTGAACATAGAACACCAAGAAAAACTCAGCAGAGATCACAGATGAAATGAGATATAGGACAGCAGACAAATGGACATCCCAACTTTTAATGAAGTGAGTACTCAATTGTAATAAAAATGATGCAATCAGGCATTCTTTTTATGGCTCATTCAAATAAACTAAATAGAAAAGATGCATCACTTTACACAGGAGTCAAGGTTCATTTACTTAATATGTAAAGAAAATCTAGCCTCTAAAATTAGAATAAAAGAAAACCATATAACACAGTCCAGTAGATTAAGTATCCAGAGTTATCTAGCTAGCACAGTCCTAAGTCAGATTCTGATAGTGAACAAATCATTTAGCCTATGTACCCAACGGTCTTAACTCGGAGTATAAATCCAAACTCTATGTTAATTCTGTATTTCCCTCAGTTTCCAGCACTTCACTCAAATATCCCCCTAGGTTTCAGCTTGCTCTGTGTGTTCCAGGCACCTCTGAACCTGTGTCCACGATCAGTTTACCGAGAATGCACTCCCGACAATATTCAACCTTACTCTCCTCCTCTCTAAATGCAGCCTCAGGCATAAGGTTTTTCTAGTCTCCCCTCACAAGAAGAAATGGGATCATTCCATCATTGGCTGCCCCGTGGACTGATCTGGGATTCTCTTAAAACACATGCAATATTTTGAATTTGACAGAATATGATGTAGGTCTGTGCCAGCTTGGTAACTCGGTCTGTGTTGTCCGCACCCTGTTTGTGTGTCCCTTCACCTCTCTGGGAGTTGTCCAGCAACTCTCTGTATTATGCCACTTTAAATGTATGGAGGCAGAATTTAAAGATACCATTGGGCTTTGGGGAGGAAAGAGCTGAAAGGAAGAAAGGACTATAAGAATTCATTTGACAGCAAGATACAGACCATGCTTGGTAACAGGAAAATTTTAAAAAGATGGTTATGACCAAAATTTGTGAATTAAAACCAATATGCAGTTCTTTTAATTTACTTGCTGTCATTATGGCCAGTGAGCATGGAAGGACTATAGGAAAAGCCAAGTTTCTGATGTTCACAGAACCTCAGGTATCAAATAAACTGAGATATCAAATGGTGTGGGTTTCAGGAAGTTACCAAACTTAGGAGGTTACTAGAAAGCCCCCACACAGAGATTATTCAAGATCTGGTGTGGTATCACATGTACTATACTGCAGTTAATTTTTTTTGCAATTTGCTTTTATTACTCAACAATCTGTTTCTATGACTCATGTGGTAACATAACCATAATTTATTCATTTCATGATTCTATAATATTGCATTGTGCAAATCTGCTAAAATTTACTTGCTTTTTTGGACACAACATTTTGTTTCCTGCATACTGGCCAATTCCAGGGAGCACTATACAAGCGAACAGCTGAGTGAACGGCAAACCTTCCCTTACCAGGGTTGTTCAGCCCATGACCCCACTGGCCACATACACCAACACTGCTGTGATGTACTCAGAACTTGTTGGTACAGGTCTACTTCCTTCTAGCTCCCGTTTTTGAGACGTCTTCTCTTTAGTTAATTATTGCTCCTTTGTAGTCAATCAATCTTTTCCCTCTGGCAGCTCCTAAAATCTCTTTTTACCTTAGAGTTCTACAATTTCACTATAATTTCCTTGGCATTTTATTATTTCATTATATATGGATATGCATTTCTTTATATTATCCTAGAATATAGACTATAGACTAAATGTTTACATCACCCCAAATTCATATATTGAAAACTATCCCTGCATGAGTTGATATTTGGAGACTGGACTTCTGAGAGGCAATTAGTCATGAAGGCAGGACCCTCATAAATAGGACTAATGCTCAGAAAGTGACTCCAGATATTTCTCTTGTCCCTCCCATCATGTAAGGACAAAGCCAGAAGACTGACATCTATGAAACAGAAGTGGGTTCTCGATAGGCTTCAAATCTGCTTTGACTCTTTGAGACTTGAAAACATTACATCTTCAGTCATGTAGGCAAAAAATAAAGCATGGTCCAATTTCTTCTTCCTTACTTGACTGTCTTCCCTTATAAAAATGAGCTTGCTGTATCAGTCTCTTATATCATACAAATATTCCTATTCATCTTCAAGTTAGGCAAGAAGAAAGAGTTCCTTCTAAATTCAGACACCTGCCTGAATGCTCTGGCTTGAGCTCTGCCCGAATTTCATAATTAAGCTAGAGAAATGATAATGAAGCTCAGAATAGCCACTGAATCATGTAGACCTGCTGAGTCACTGGTTAGCAACATCGTCCAGTGCCTTCTGAGCAGAGAAGGACAACATGTTTTGACATAAAAGTAAAATCATCTGTATGTGAAAAGGAGGTCTATGAATACAAGAGTTGACTTGGGTCCTTCTTGGGGTATTCTAGGCAGTACTGGCTTACATCACCAGCTAAATGTCTAGTATATGCTGGTCAGCAATTACCACACTCTTGATCACAGAAGACTATTTAAGGAATGGACATTCTTCAAGTTCTTGGGAGATGTTTAACTCTTGATCTTAACAACTTAGAATAAGTGGAGGGATGGTAGTAGCACAAACATACTGACCTAGCATTACCTTAGGCTTCCATTCACCTTGCATTTGCTTAAGCTCACAGTACAATCCATTCAGTTTCCTGAGAAGTACAACACAGCAATAGGTCTTCTGAAAATGCTGGGAGCAACACCAGTTTGGGCATCCATACAGGTGAGTAGTGTGGCTTGATCATAATAAATGCAGCAATTCCTATTCCACCAGCCATGCTCATCTCTCCAGGTCTCCAAGGCTCCACCAGCTCCTGTGCCTGCTGTGCCTGCCTCACTGTCAGGACGCCTTTCCCAAGGGCAGCTCTGCTTGGTTACCAGAAAAGCCCTGGCCGCATGAACTCACCCTCAGGGAAGAGAACACTTTCTGTTTGCCTCTCTCTCAACCACTGTACTGTGTTTACAGCCCTCTATTTTCCACCCTGGGAAGAGATTTCAGCAAAGGTTTTCTGCAAAGCTGATTGGGACAAGACATTCAGTTGGAAATTGTAGACTGAGTAAGCAAGTCATGAGAGATAGTTGAAGCAAGCTACAAAAGTGGGAAGAAAGGATTTCAAGCCCATGAGAAATAGTCAAAGATATAAAAGCCCCAAGCCACCAATTTAGCATCTGCAAAAGCTGGGTGGGGAGAGAGGGGTTGTTAGTAAATGACATGTTTAGCCCGAAGAAATCATTACTTTCTGGATTAAAGCTGTTTCACTGAGTTTGCTCAATAGGTTTTACAAATATGCGGATGGCCTGTATGATAGTATGAAACTCGGTGTGGGGAGATGGAGAATCTAAGACCTGTGCACTGGGTCTTTGGGAACTCACTCTCAAGCATATGCTGCATAGACCTACTGTATGTATTTTATTTTTTATCTTCCACCTCTTAATCTTTATTTTTTTATTTCTTAAATATACATTTATCACATCATCCTTCATATGTGTACAATGTATGATTTCCCCTTGAAATTCCCACCACCAATTCACCTGTGCACCACCACCATAGTCCCCTGTGCTCTTCCCATCCCTGTCCTGATCCTTCTCTGTCTTTAGATCAATGGTGGAGTTCACGCTCAACAGGAGCCGGTATGTGACCCATAAACTGTGTAATCTGTCCTTGGGGGCTCCAAACATCCTTTCACTAAGTCCCTGATAATCTCGATGCACACTTTAATTCTCCACCCCCATTTGGATTCAAGGACCATGCTTTTTAATTTCCAGTGTAATTTTTCTCCCACCATCAAATGACCAGCGCAATACTCAGTATCGATAGTCAATAAAGTTTGTTGACTCTAATATTAAAAGTCAGAGGGAATGTAGAAGTACTTGAAGTACAACCAAAGTACAGAATGAAGATATTAAGAGTTGAAATCTAAATAAAGTATGGAGTTCAGTTAATAGTTGCATACCAACATAAGTTTCTTCATTTTGACAGATGTACCTGGGTATAAAATGTCACTATATGAAGAGTTGGTATACTGAATTCTGAACTACCATTGCAACTTTTTTTCTAAAAGATTTGCTTTTTTATGTATATAAGAGTTGGGGTGTAGGCCAGAGGTGTGAAGGGATGAAAGGATTCATCAGAGACAGAGTGGGGAGCCGAACAGGTGGATTGATTGAAATACTCTGCTGAGGGGAGCAGTGGATGAGACAGGAGAGGTCTGCTGAGCCATATGGGTTAGCTCCCTGGCTGGGGATTGAACTCATGCTTTAGTGGCTGCCAATATCTTCTTAATGCTGAGACTTAACCCTTTGCACCACCAAGGAGGCCCTCATTGCAACTTTTTATGTAAGTATAAAATTACTTCAAAATAAAACATTTTCTAAAATACATACATACAACTCCAAACTGCATGACTTTATCAAACAATTGGCAAGTTCTAGAACTTGTGCTAAGTGACATGTGGGGAAGGCAATTTAAAAATCAATAAGCCATGGTTTTTACCTCAGGGAGTTTAACATTTAGTTAGTATGATAAAATATATACCATTAGAGACACAACTTTCCACAGGCTAAAGCTTACATGGAAAATGCAATGAGAAAGACAATGGGATTTTTTTGGAATGAACATTGTAGAAGATTCATTATATCTGTTCAAGTGAAGCTTGAATTACCTTGACAACGACTTGTTTTAAGAGTTGAAGAAATTCCAAATCATGACCCACAGGCACATGACAAATTCATAAATTACTGATTTGAGATCATAAAATAAATGTGTTTTTTTTTTCTGGAAAAGATTTGCCAAGTTAATATTGACAATTGAAAATATTGCACTATGCTATTAAAAATGATCAGCATTATAGAACATCCCCAAATCATGTAAAATATCCAAAGGTAAAATAAAAATAAATAGCATGAGAAAGGTTTGTAGTGGGCCTCCTTGGTGGCGCAGTGGGTTAAAAAAAATGGTTTGTAGTAATTTGAATTGTATTTATCTATTTATTTATTTATTTTTAAAATATTTATTTATTTATGCATACAGGAGCTGGGGTAAGGCCAGAGTTGCGGGAGGTGAGAGGATTCACCAGAGACAGAGCAGGGAGCAGAACAGGCAGACTGACTGAAACACACTGCTGAGGGGAGCAGCCGGCGAGGCAGGAGAGGTCTGCTGCGCCATGTGGGTCCCCTCCCTGGCTGGTGGCAGGGATCGAACTCGTGCTGCAGTGGCTGTGGTTTGCTTCATAGTGTGTTGCTTAACCCATAAAAGAAATAAAAAAATTGATATATACCAAATCCTAAACAATATTTTTATACCATGTGGCTTATCATTACTTAAAAATTTTTATGCTTTCTATTTACCAATATGAGGTAAATATTTTGGATTATACTTGAATTCACTTTTCCAACTTCCTAACCCTAAATAGAAATGTGTGTGTCTGTGTGGTGTTTAAAAGAACACACACACGGGCCTTCCTAGTGGCACAAGGGGTTAAGGCACAGCACTATGAAGCTATCCACAGCCAATGCAGCACAGAATTCAATCCCTGGCCAGGGAGACTGGCAAGGCAGACCTCTCCCATCTGAACCACTGCTCCCCTCAGCAGTATATTTCTATAGATCTGCCTGTTCTTCTCCCTACTCTGTCTCTTGTGACTCTGCTGACTCCCCTCCCCCCCCCCCCCAGCACCTCTGCCCTGTAACTGACCCAGTAATGCTCAAGCATAAAATGGGGGGAGGGGGAGAGGTTCTAATTTTTTTCATAGNCTCTGCTGGCCCCCCCCCCCCCCCCCCCCAGCACCTCTGCCCTGTAACTGACCCAGTAATGCTCAAGCATAAAATGGGGGGAGGGGGAGAGGTTCTAATTTTTTTCATAGATCTAAAGTTAATGAGAAAAGACCAAAATCCAGTGATAGGTGCTTCCTTCCTAGAAAGCACATAGATTACAAAAGTACAGTTTAGTACAAGCCCTAGTTAACATGATATAATGACACTGCTGTGGCTATTACTGTAAATTTTCTTTTGCTATCTAAATTTGCACAGATAAAGTCCCAGTTGGAGAGCACAAACATCCAGTTACAAAATGAATAAATCTGGGGGATCTAATGTAGTGACTATAATTAATAATCTGGTTTTATACCCTAAGAGAACATTTAAATGTTCTCATCACAAGAAAAGAAATAGTAATTATGTGGCAAGATGGAAATGTTAGCAAACAATATGCTAATCATTTTGCCATGTGTGTTACAAATCAATACAATGGGCAGTTTACATTCATACACCATTGTATGTCAATTATAGCTCAGTAGAGTTGGGGGCAGGGAGCCCTAATTATTCACTAAATATTATGGGAGAATTTTTACATTATAGAACTTCTTGTTAAAGTAAATCCAAATTAACTGCTTAAGAAGCCCCAACAAAAGTTTTCCAGTGTGTGAATCCATTGAAAAACTTAACTACTTCAAGAAGTACTTATTGTGAAAAATCACATGAATATATAAATGATGCCTATAATTATATAAACAATAAGATGATACAGCTGAGAGTTAGTATACATACAGTGTGGGGCTCTACGCAGAAAACAGTGAATAGAACAGACCTGAGGCTTCTGTCCCCAGACAGGCTGGCTTGCTTGGTTGACAACCTGGGATTCTGGCTTTGGAATGTGCCCTCTGTTCTCTAACTGAAAATGCTGATTAGATTGTTCAAACACATGGTGGGATTAAGTTGAACACCAACCCCTTCTGTGAGTAGAATTTTAGTAGATTCACAGACAAGAGGTTACCTCCAGATTTGTCCAACGCTGAAATACCTGGTGTTGAGTCTTGAACTTCTGGTCCTAAATAGTGTGCCTTGCCCAGATTTTCCTGAGCGGAAATGTGGCAGTGGGTCACTGCATCTCTTTTCAGCTGGAGAAAGGACTGCACTTTTTGTATCTCTTCCGAGAAAGAAGCTACATGAGAAGCCATGGCATGGAATTCTAAGGACTCAGCTATCTCTGCCCCCTTGGATGGGTCTTTTCCTCACAGTGGTGAGCACAACTATGTGGTGAGCCCTGCGTGTCTTCATAGGGATCACAGAATGAGGTGGGTCTTGAATATTCCCCAGTCACGCAAAGACACAGTGCCCTCAGAGTTAAAACAAGCCAGTGATAAATCCACTCATGCACACTGTGGGGTGGCAGAGCACAGTGTGCTCCATTTCCCATAAAATGTGAGTGCAACCAATGAGAGATTCAGCACCACTAGTGACCAGGGAATGGCAAATGAGAACCCTAATGAGATACCACCTCGCTCCACAATAATAAAAAAAAAAAATGAAAACAACAAATGCTAGTGAGGATGTGGAAATAAAGGAACCCTCTTACACTGCTGGTGGGAATGTACACTGGTTCAACCCTGGAGGTTCCTCAGAGAACCATATGGATTTAGCATACGATTGAGTGATTCCACTCCTAGAAATCTACCCAAAGGACACAAAAACACTAATTCAAAAGGAAATCTATACTCCTGTGTTTATTATAGCACTATTTACAATAGTTAAGATATGGAAATAACCCAAATGCCCCAAAACAGATGAATGGATCAAAATGATGTGGTATCTCATTATGGATCTTATTTGTACCATGGAATATTTATTACTCAGCAGTCACAAAAGACAAACTTATGCCATTTGTGGCAACACAGATGGAGCTGGAAAGGGATTGTGCTATCCAAAGTTAGTCAGGAGGAAAAGGATAAATACAGGATGGTCTCATGTAGGATATAGAGAAACCAAACAAAAGGTCAAGTAAACATCAATACTAGCAGCTGACCATAGAACTGAGGCATAGAACAAAGGAGGGGGAATTGGTGGCAAAACAGAGGCGGAATGAACACAAGGGAATATGGAGATGATTCACAGGTGATATGGTAGGGGAGAACTATGGAGACAACAATGATGGAAGAAAAGTTTTCAATTAATTAAATAATTGAGTCCAGATGCTCTGACGGTTACCAAAGGTTGCCTCCCTCCCCCTCCCCAGGAGAGGAACAGCAGATGCTGAGGGCTTTCCAGAGGCTTGGTTATCAGGGGAGGTGCCATGTTGCCTGTCCCCACTTAATGAGGGCATTTTATGTCTTAATGAGGGGGGGACATAAGTGGCCAGGACTTGAATGGCCATAACCCAGGAGGCAGGTGGGCTCAAAAATGGGAGAAGGGCTTGCTTGCTTCTCCACTTTGGACTTGCACAGGGGACTTGGAGGATGCATGTGGATGAGAGATAGGCGGGAACACAGAAAATAGCAGTAGTTAACTCGATCTGTACTTTGATTTTGTATCTTTTGCCACAGACTTGACTGGCCCTTCTGCCCCTTTCTTATGGTTCCTGCCAGAAGGTATCTTAGACTTGTGGCTAATTTTCAGGCCTCACTGGCCCTGCTTTGGGCCAAATCTGTTTGTATGGGCATTTACCCACAATGGGGATGGGTAATTTGGGGTGTTTTATTGGGAGACTTCTCCTTCCTTCTGTCCTCTCTCTATGCACACTAATTGTATTAAAGTTTTTTCACCCTTAGGAGTATTCTTTGGGGGTTCTGGCTCACCCTGCAGTTGAGTTTGTCTCAACTCAATTTGGTCCCATGATTACAATAAAATATTAAGCACATTTATTGTACCTAAGAGTTTATAACTCTTTATCTTAATTTTCTTAATCTTCACAGAACTCCTATAAGTCATTCCCTTTTACAGATGAGGAAATGAAGGGCCAGAGGAGCAAAGCAGTACTTTGAGTAAGACAACCTGCATATAATATGAAGGACTTGAAATCAGGGTTTTTCAGATCCCTGATCTCCTCTCTAGTAGGTCAATGTCTTCACTGAAGGTCAATATGTTCTTGGAAACTAAGTCTGACAGTTAAGTAAAGAACTATAGGCTGCCTCAGATCCTTAAATAACATTGTCCTTCAACAGGGTTTTTTCTTTCTTATCAGTGCTATAATAAAATAACATTGAACAAAAGGTCATTAAGCCAGGACCTTCAGTAATTCCCTCAAATATGGCTGGTGGACAGATACTTAAACCAGCAAAGAGTTGCATTAGCCCCTGGTGAAGTGGTGAAAAAATAAAGATGCGACATAAAAGAGCTGCCATATATTCTTAGTCAAGCTCTGCCTTTTTAGGTTAAAGCAGCCACTCTGTTAGAGGGCTGCACAGGAATAGATACTGTTTCTATTTATAATTTTTTAGTTGTTTTACCTATTGTAAACAGAAAAACGAAAGACACGGGTAGGTTCATACATGCACATACATACATATGCCACTATGTGCATGTATGTATGTATGTATATGCTACAAAAGATTTTAGAATTCTTCTAGCTGGTCCAATTCAAAGACTCAGAAGCTTTTTCCACTTGTCATATATGTCTGAGATTAATTTCAACCTAACGGTCTGGGTTCTGCTCCTCGTTCTACCACTGATCCCCAAGCAGCACAGAAAGGTCACTGTTCTTCTCTGGACACCAGTTTCATTATTAACAAAGGAGCTTGCTTAGTTGAATCCGCGTATCTTCCACTTTTAAAATCTGTGATTCTATTATTCCTGAATCTGAATCTGTTTTCACTGTGAAACGGTTTCCTGGCCCTACAGTACCTAGAATTAGTCACAGGGTGGCAGCAAAGTGCTACTTGAGTCAGTTTGTGAGCCAAGTGGGTGAGTAAGACACCTGAAGCTTGTACATAGGGAAAAACAAGGGAAGGTAACATAGCAATTACCTCATTAAGTAGAAAGATTCACATGTTAGCTGCTTGCCACATTCTGTGTCTGGAAACACAGCTACAGCCAAAGAGAAGACCTCTATTTTTCTAGTGTAAAAGAGGACTGCAAAACTGTAAATTACAGAAGTTGAAAGGTCTTTGATAGTATGTATTTTTCTAAAAGATAGGCATAACATGCATACAAAGAACTACCACATGCTTAACACCTCATTGCTAGGAAACAGAAGATCTCAAATTAGAAAATAGGTCTTTTGACCCTAGTTAATACCCATGCAAAACCTTTTGCAAAGTTTTCTCAGAAAATGCATTTGAATAGAAAATTCTAAGTGTTTACAGGGCAGCTGTGTGCTTTTAGCATACTGAAAGCTGGGGTTGTGTTCACTGGACTCACCAAGTGTGAGTGTACTGGAGGATGAGCAGATCCTAACAAAGTGATTTAAAGGTCTTACAGGAGCATGTGGGAGACAGGGCGTCTCTGACTAGGTTTCCTCTCTGGTGGGTCCAAAAATATCATTATCATCATCATCATTTTCACTTTTTATTTCAAATTAATTTAGACTAATAGAAAAGTTGAAAAATCAGTAGGGTCCCCGAATAAGGTTCATCCAGCACCCCCTAATGTTAACACTCCCTAATGTTAGCTTGAACAACCACCATAGCTGCAAAAACCATAAGTTACATTTAGTTGTTATTTCTCTTGACTCTCCTCCCGTCTGTAACAATTCCTCCATGATCTTGGCATTTTTTGAGGAATATTGATCAGTAATCTTATAAACTGTCCCACCTTATTCTGTCTGCTCATTGCACACAATGAGGTTGAGTTTATGCATTTGCTAGAAGAGGGAAGGAAGTAAAAAATTATGGGGTGTCCTTCTCAGAGCATCATGCTAAGGAGTTAAGAATGTCAGTGATGTCAGTCTGTCTCAGGGCCAGCAAGGTTAAATTTGACCACTGGGTTAAAGTGACGTTAAAGTGAAGTTTTATAATGTAAAGTTAAAATCTCTCCATTTGTAGTTAGTAAATATCTTGGGGAAGATACTTTGAAGTTACACAAATAGCCTGTTTCTCCTTAAACATTCACCGCTGGTGTTAGTATCTCTCATGTACTTCATCTGAGTCAGTATTTCTGTTTCCTTCTTCCTTCTGTATTCTCTAGTTGAACATCTTCTACAACAACCCCACCTCCCCCATTTATTTGTTGGTTTGATACTTTTTTATAAGAGTATGGATTCGTAGACATTAATTTTCTCTTATGGATTAAATTCCATTACTATTATTATTTGTTGTCTTGCTCAAATTGTCCCAACATTGGCTATGAAGAGTCTCTGATACATGTCCATTGTTAAGGGAGATGCTATGTTCCCTGCCTACACCTCACTAATAGCAGAGCTGAACCACCAGGCCAAACTATTCAACACAAAAGACTGAAGAGACACATGTTTTGTTTTGTTTTTGTTGCTACTGTTGTTTTAAAGATTTATTTATGCATACAAGAACTGGGGTACAGGCCAAGGTATGGGGGGCTGACACCAGAGACAGAGTGGGGAGCAGAACAGGCAGATCAACTGAAGTACACTGCTGAGGGGAGCAGTGGGCACAGCAGGAGAGGTCTGCTGCGCCATGTGGCTCCCCTCCCCGCTGGCAGCAGGGATTGAACTTGTGCTGCAGTGGCTGCGTTTTGCTTCATAGTGCATTGCTTAACCCACTGCATCACCAGGGAGGCCCACAAGAGACACATGTTGAAGAAGACCTACTTACTCCTCGGCTTTGGGCTTGCACCAGAGACTTTGAGGGACATGGAACGAGACACATGGGAGAAAGACATGTAGAGACACTTGGAAGAGACACATAGGTGCGGCACATGGGGAGGCGATAATGGCAGTCATTACTTTGACTTGTACTTTTTGTTCTTTTTGTACAACCTTTTTGGAATCTGTTTCAGAATCCTCTTCCTATGGCTGTCCCACTACCATTACCCCCAGAATATGCCCTAGACTTGTGACAAACTTTTGGCCCTCGGACTGATCCTATTTGGCTGGGCATTTACTCATGAGGGGATGGGTAATTTAGGGTATTTGGGCTATCTTTTTTCTCTTATCTCTCTGTGCACACTAATTCTATGAAAATTATTTGATCCTAAGTGTCTCCTTTGGATACACAGGAGGAAAAAAATAACAATACCATTTATGTAAATAAAAACACATACTTACCTTAAAATGATGCAATTAAAAAAAATAAAACACATACCTACATAAAACAGTATATATTTTGCAAAGATATATGCATATACCTGCTGTTTATCTGTTCCTGTGGGGATACAATAGAAACCGAGATTGGATAGAAAAGGAAAAATTATTTTAGGATAAAATAAAATGAGATGTATTTTCCTTAAACCAAGATAATAAGGTGGACTGAAAGGTATAATTAATTTTAATTTCCTCCCCTTGGGTAAAAGAAAAAATAGATATTGCATAATTGTCTAAGAAGTCAGTAAAATAATCAAATGGCCAATAACCAAATAAAAATTATAGTGGCATTAAATTTATTGTCATTCAAATCTTTAAGAGGGTAAAGGGTAAGAAAGGTTTTATTTAAATTGAACATTGAAGATGTATTTATTAACTAAAGATGGCATATGAGAATTTGCATAAATGCATTAAAATGTTTTGAAATTCTAACATTAGGTTCCATTGTCTAGATCATTAGCATGGTGGGGTTTGATGACTCTTGATTTATGTCATTGTACTCAGAGTGCATCTATTTTTCCTCTAGGCTCTAAAGCTTAGTTTCTTTCCAAGAGAACACAAATCTTCTTTTCCTATTGTTCATCTTACTCTACCTGCTTGGCCTTTACTCCATCTTTTGGACAAAAGAAGTCCATTATTTTTGCACCTTTGCTGCAGAGGCCAAGACTTCTGTCCGACTGCCCTGCCTTGCTACATGCTCACCCCGCTTTCCTTGCCAGATGCCCTCTTAAAACAACCTCTTCCCGGTCCCACCTGGCTAGCGCTATCTGGTTTGTTCATATTATTTTACGTGATCATTCTCACTCATCCCTACCTGAATGTGGGACCCTTCAACGCTAGCTCACTGAGTTTCCTTGGCCCTTCTTGTGGAAGGGAGCCTGTAAAGCTTTCGTAAGTGCCTTGCTCACACTGCAGAGATAGACCCTGGGGAAAGGCTTCACCACGTAAGCAGCATCTCCAGGAGGGAGCTTTCCTGAGTTCTTGCTTCTAGTGCTCAGTTCCGCAGCCAGCCAGTGATTAAATAGCCCATCTGATACACGGAGCTGATAATTACATGTAACAAAACTATTTTTACTGATAGCAATAAAAGACAAATTCATCAAGAGCAAAAACTTTATTTTGTTGATCTATGAATAATCAAGCCAATAATATTATAAAAGTAATACAATATAACAAATAATTACATTAATATATTTTTAAGAAAAGGGGAAAAGTATATACTATTGTTGTATTTTGATTTTGATGAATTACTTTTAAAGTATACTCCTTTTAAGCTGACATCATAATATGTCAGGTTGAAGGATCACATTTTCTCCCTTTTCTAAAAAGTGGAGGGTGATGGGTGTCTTGGTGTGGATGTGGTATGGTAACATGCATCTGAAGAGGTGTGAACCTACACTGCTGAAGCACATACAACGTAGCCTTGTAGGCCACTAATGTGTGATTATTACTTAGCACACGGAAGAAAATCTGGCTAATACATAATTTATTAAAAACTTTTTAAAAAAATTTAAGGGTAGGAAACATCATATTTGTCTTTTTGTAATCTGACACATAAAAAGCACTAAATACATATTTTTTGTATGAATAGAACTCTGCAATAAGGTAAGACAGGCTTTGTTTAATTATGTAGAAATTAAAATTTTTTTTAAATTAGTTTCCTTTTATGCATTAGACATCTGTTGTTTTTGTCAGTTCAGAATCTCTTCTCCTATTTCCAGCAGCAACATCTATCTCTTTTTAGGAGCAAATTATTCTTACAAAGCATCTAATCATAGGACATTGGCCTTCCCGCCACAGAAGTAGGCACAAAATCCATACTTAGCCATCACAGGACCTATTTTCTCTGTAACAGTGATGGGTACATGGTAAGCAATATGAGTGAAATGATAATCCTACCTTACGTGTCATATACTGAAGTGTGGTTGGGTAAAATACTCTTATTGCTTTGTTTTTCAAGTTCACAATTATAGCAGGTCACAGCCCTGCCCAAATAGTATGAAAAAGGTAGAGAGAGAGAGAGATGTTCAGGAGGACCCTTGACCCTTTGCCTGGTCCCCTGGAATCTCTTTTCTAATCTCATTCAAGAAACTCTTTTCTCTGTGAGCCATGCTGGTATCCTTCCAAAAATTCTCTCATTACTTAAGTAAATTCAAAATGAAGTTTTGCATATGTAACTAAACAAACAAGATTGAATACAATGAGAATTAAGAAGTTTTCAGCCACTGATTTTATAAACAAAAATAGCACAAAACATGGAATTGATCTAATCAAAGAACTTGGGCTGAAAAGCATGATGCTCTGGCGAGCGTGGCACTGACTATCTGGAACGCAGATAAACTCAATGATGTGCCTGTAAACACAATGATGTGTTTCTATCACTATGTGGGACTGTCTACCCTTGTGTTAATGAGACTTATGAGGGGGTACAAAGACTATGACTATAAATCTTAGTGGATATGAATACCAGCTTATTTTCAGAAATATAGAAACAAATGAAGAAAATCCAAGAAAAGCACATATTCAAAGATGTTTTTATCCACTGATGAGCATCTGTAAAGGTAAAATAAATAGGAAAAGCCTGAGTGATCATGGATCATAGCATCACTATGATAAGCTCAGTTCTTCTAGACTGAATATGTCCATGTCATGATTTCTTAGTGACAATGGAATGGGAGGGTTCAAAATCATTGCAGAAGCTGTTCATGCGACAGGGGAGTTTGTGGGGGCAGAATACAGCCCCTGCGTGTCTGAGATACAATACTGGCTGAGCATAAAAATCCTAATATTGCGATTACCACCTACTTGTCAGCTTCGAATCTCAAAGTAAATAGCTAGCTAACTAGAAAACTAGCTAAAATCTTGTGGAAAAGTAGCCTAAGCAACTCAATAAACAATGTCACCTATGATCTCCCGAACTACATCAGCTGAGAAACGGAATCACTTAAGCTCCATGAGAACCCAGAGCTCCTGAGGAGATGACACGTGATACTGAGCCATGTTTGAGGCGGACTTGAGGTCATTCATTTGACAAAGGCTTTCCACGTGTGGTTTAAACATTGGTTTCATGACTCACATGTGAAGATCTATATGTTAAAGAGTAGGAAAGTATAAAAGTAATAATGGTAGCTTAAATTTTGATGCTTTTCACCCTATATCCATTTTAAAAGGCTCTGTTCAGTCCGATCTCATTCATTCTTCATAGTGACCTGTGAGGAATATTCTCTTTGAGATGAAATAGTGGAGCTCAGAGGTCCTCATATAAAAAGTGGTAGAATACAGACATAAACCCCAATTTTCTGACTCCAGAGCCTGACATTCAGGGCCATTCAGCATGGTGTTTAATGAATTGCTCATAGTTTATCATAACACACAGGAAGTAGTTGTTAAATATTTGATGACTGAATGAATCCATGGCGTTAAGTCCAAAGTCCTCAAAGCCATCTGTGACATGTTCCCTGAATTGCTGGTATTAGTTCTCTCTGTGACTTTTCATGAAATTATCACTACAAGTACCACCATTTACAAAATTGCTGGAAACATGCTTAAATTTAAGATCTGAGAACAGAGGGATAAAGTGATTTTCTCAAAGTAGCTCACTGAGGACTGCAAAGGTACTGGGTGGTTTAGTTTTGTTAGAATAGAAGTATCTGGAAGACGGGCCTCCCTGGTGGCGCAGTGGGTTGAGCAACGCGCTATGAAGCAGACCGCAGTCACTGCAGTACGAGTTCAATCCCTGCTGCCGGCCAGGGGGGGACCCACATGGTGCGGCAGACCTCTCCTGCTGTGCCCGCTGCTCCCCTCAGCAGTGTACTTCTGTTGATCTGCCTGTTCTGCTCCCCGCTCTCTGTGGTGAATCCTCTCACCCCCCTACACCTCTGGCCTGTACCCCAGTGCTTGTATGCATAAATAAATAAAATCTTTAAAAAAAAAAAGAAGTATCTGGAAGAGGTAAAAAGAGTAAGAAGGAAAATATGATTATAGCCAAACTGTAAACGGGGTTCAATGAGATTTATTCTAAAACAAAGGCAGTCATGAACTAACTCTAAATGGAGGGGGACCAGGACTGCACCCACACATGAATATGTGTCATAATACAGCATGAATGATTAAGGTTGCTACCAGGTTGGATTCCAAAAGGAAACATAAGGCACCCTTAAATTCGAATAACTTGAGGATAGTTTGCTTACAAAAGGAGAAGTTACCACAAGGGAAATCAGTACAGGGAAACTACAAGGAGTGTGTGGGAACCAAAGACTAGTGCCAGCAGAGCTACAATAGCATGAAGGGACAAGGAAACAATTACTTGAATCCAGGGGGAAAGAAAGTTCTGCCATGCAGGCTACTCAGAAAGGATTAATGGCATTTCTTGGCTTGCTAGAGGCTGCTCCAAAGGAGCTGGAAAAATAAAAGCTCTGATCCCACCCACACACCCTCTCCCATCTCTTTCCAAGGATCCCACCGACAAACCTGAAAGACAGCCAGAATATATGGGAGTTTCTGGAACACTTTACATAGGCCAACCTCCCAGATAGCATATGGAGGAAAGAGAGTGGAAAGGGGATCTGTACACACAAATATAAGCTATTTGACCTAAAAGTCTTTTAAAAAGTGGACAAAATTCTATTAAGAGTATAGTATACTAACAACTTTTTTAGTTATTTGTACTAACACAGATGAGTAGGAACAATGATAGAACAGCTGAAATAATAACAGCATACAAAATACTTTATTACTAATAATTATGTAACAAAATTATGTTTATTATGAGCATACTCATTTATATTGTATTTCAGGGCCTCCTCAGTGGGTTAAGCACAGCACTATGAAGCAAACTGCAGCCACTGCAGCACAAGTTCGATCCCTGCTGCCGGCCAGGGAGGGGACCCACATGGTGCGGCAGACCTCTCCTGCTGTGCCCACTGCTCCCCTCAGCAGTGTACTTCTGTTGATCTGCCTGTTCTGCTCCCCGCTCTCTGTGGTGAATACTCTCACCACCCCCATACCTCTGGCCTGTACCCCAGGGCTTCTATGCATAAATAAATAAAAAAATATATCGTATTTCAAGTTTCTAGAAATATACAATTATTCAGATCCCCATCTGAACAATGGGGGTAAAGATTGGGTGAGAGTCAGATGGGCTCAGAAGAATATACAAGGTAATTTGATCTATTGTGAAAAATTAGCGAAGGATTATTCATAGTAGACAACTGAGCATGTTTAATTAAGAATCAACTTCACTTGAAGCCATATATTGATATAGTTTAACAAACTGTTTAATCAATTATCTTTCATGTTCATGACTGAATAGAAAGTTCTCACCAACAGAAGTTTTAATGCTTCCTCATCAGAAATTAAATGACTGTACTTTCTATCTTTAATTAGATACCTTTCTCAATTCCTGAGACAATGTGTTTTCACATAGACACCTAGAGATGCACTGTTAGGACACTGATAAGCACACTAGTTTATGAAAAATGTCGATCAAAGTTCTATATTTTTTTCTGCCAAAAATTAAAATATTCTTGATAGGGAGTAAGCCTGAGCCCTACTCCCATTTCTACTCATGGACAAGTCTCTTGACTTTTAAAACTACCATCTTTGCTGCATCTAAGCGCTCATGAAAAGATATAGTGAGTACTTTCTACTTTCCAAGTACCATGTACCCTTCCTTGCCCATTACAAAATCTAGGAAGTAGGTACTACTGAGCTCTCCATTTTACCTATGAGGAAAATGAGTCTTGTTAAGTTACTGAACTGTAGTCTTGCAGCTAGTAAGTGACAAAGCCAGGATTTGAATCAGGTCTTGGTGTGACTCTACTATATACTATAACACTATACCCTCTCCCTACTCCACAATAGTTCTTTGGGTTTAACAGAAAGAACATCTGCTAAATACTCCATAAAGGTGAAGTATTATACAAATGTACAGATTACTGATTTCTGAATTTTGGCATCTATATCTACTCCCTAAGCATAACTTTCAAAGAGAACTCTTCATTCTTCATTTAATTATCTTTATTCTTTACTAGTGACGTGCAGTCTTCTTGTGATGGAAACAAGTATGTATCAGCAAACTTGATGTAATGAAAAGGTGAAAACTAATTGAAAGATGAAGGAAGTTTAGAAAATTCAAATAAACACTCTTTTTCAATAGTTTCACAATATATATGTAGTTGCTCTTCAGAATTCAGCCACTTTTTCATTATAACTGTAGAATTGCATTAAATGCAAAAAATAAAAATACATTTTCTCAAATTACAGTGAGCATACGTTTCATTGGCATCATTTTATTATATTATGGATTAATACTACAAATTTTTCTACTGAGAACCTACTCGGGCCCCATTTTCTCTAGAATGGTTATTATGAAAACATAATAAATCCCAAGATATGCATGTTATGTTACATCTCTGTTAGATATCAGGAGAAAATTTCCTTTTGAACAGGCAATGTGCTGAGCCCTCCTCCTGTTCCTCACGATAATGGCAATTATTCTACTTACAAGTCTCTTTCAAGGCAACAGGAGACTACATCAGTGTAGTCTTTTTTAGCGTCTAAACCCATCACCCTCCCAGAAGGCAGCAGCAGCTACCTCAAGAGACAGAGCAGTAGGAAGGTCCCCAGGCAGAACAAATGCCCACCGCCCCCAAATTGCAGTTCCCATCTGCATCAGATGTTGGAGTATGAGGCCCAATAAAGTCACGAGAAATCTTAGTAATACAGATTTAGTCAACTTCTTTAAAAGAGCTAGTTCAATTGTCCAGATCAAAAATACCTTGAGACTGTAAGCATTATTTAGTATCTTTTTTCAAACAAAATAATAAATTAAATCTATAAGCTCTCCTGTCTCCCCTAATAAACCAAAGCATATGCAGATTTAATCTTTGTTCCTGAATGGTAGGCATGAGTAAAATGGAGAGACAAAATAAGCCTATTAACCTAGTCTGGTTAAACATTATCATGCCATATATTCTCATAATAATGATGACTAATTCATTAAGTCCATTTTAAATGATTGGATGCCTCCCATGTATTCAGTTCTGAGGAGTGCAAAGCTACACTCCCCGTTCTTCAGAATATCAAGCTGCTTGATATTTATAAAACCATGGGTAGGACTAAAGAATAAAATTATAGGTACTGACTAGGCATAGCACATAGATTGAAGGATTATTTTCAGCTAGTACCAGAGTGTAGAATTATTTTCTGTGGAGGTGGAGTTAAAGAAAGGGAATCAAAGGATCTAATGATGACCCAGATGAAACAATCTCAGTGCAGGTTAAACTGCCGGTGGGAACGTAGACTGGCTCACCCCTTACGGAAAGATGTTTGCAGATTCCTCAAGAAATTAGATGTTAAATTAGATCTACCATATGAACCGACACTACCACTCCTAGAAATCGACCCAAAGAACACAAAAACACTAATTCAAAAGGAAACCTACACTCCTGTTTATAGCAGCACCATTTACAATAGCCAAGATAACAACTTAAATGCTCCAGGACAAATGAGTGGCTCAAGAAGATGTGGTATATATACACAATGGAATACTACTCAGCTATGCAAAAGGATAAACACATGCCATTTGCAGCAATGTGGATGGAACAGAAAAGGATTATCCTAAGTGAGCCAGAAGGAGAAAGATACTTGACAGTCTCACTTATGTGTGGAATATAGAGAAACCAAACAAAGGATCAGAAGAAAACAAACTTTAGAACCAACTCTTGAAATCTGACCATAGATTTGAGGCATCCAGGAGGGGAAGAAAGGAAGAAGGATAGTGGAAGGGGGAGAAGACAATGGGGAAGGAAAGCACAATACATTATGGTATAGAATTATGGGTGCTTCTCTTGTGAGAAAACTTTGGTGATCACCCTAATGGATCTGAAGGAAGAAAACATATATTGTGAAGAAAAAAAAAACAAACAAGGATGTAAAATAATGGTACATCATTAATTATAAAAAGATGTTGATGATGCAAAATGAGATAATCATGAGACTTTGCATTTTTCTCATCCTTATTCAAAATATTCATTTTTCTCCCCACAAAATCAGGACTATAGCCCCAACATTCTACTTCATATGCTAATACCTTAAATCTCAACAATAATTCCTTCCAGTCTCTGAATGTAATTAAGGTATTAAATATTAGTATGAGAGCCCATGACTAGCAATATGAATCACATAAAATTAGAGTCGTGTTATTTTATGTAAAAAAAAAAAGAGCAAGATAGGTTGGTACATCTTGAAATTTATAAGGAAATCAAAATCAGCTTAACTGGATTATCTTTCAAATGTTTATTGTGAATTTTGTTGAAGTAACACTGCATTACATTATACAACTTTTAAGTGTGCATCATTATAAATTGACCCCCTTTACACTATTTAACTACACATTCCATCTTCTCTTCTAATAATCACTCATTTGGTTTTATAGTATCAAATTTTATTTTTGTTTTATTTAGCTTGTTCATTGTTTGATTGCTTTAAGTACTATATGTGGATAAAGTTATACAATATTTGTCTTTCCCTTTCTTCATTAACTTTTGACATTTGCCAGTTGCCAGTGATTGATCAATGTGTTTTTACTGTTGACATGTTGAGCTAACACAGATTAATTACTCTAATCACTACTTAAAATTAAATCAAATGAGACAGTATTATAATTGGTTCAATCTAATCATAAAGCAGGGAAGAGAGCAACACTGGTTAATGCTTCATATGCTTAATTAATTTTTCTTAAAGAACATGCTGAATTTAATCCTCCCTCAATATGAAGTAACTATAATGCTGACAAAATTTTTCATTCATTGCATGTCTTGCTCAGATTACTATATATAACAGAAATTTCACTTCAAAGAATTCTAAGGTTTGCTAAGTAATGACCTTATCTGTATTTTCCAAAATAAACTTTATATAAAAGTAATTGATCTAACTTCAAAAATTGAAATGCTTTCTTTGAAATTAGAAAAAGTATTAAGGCTTGTATGGTTTAAAACCATATTTTATCTTGATATGTAGTAAACACTTTTTCTTTACACAGCCATTTTGTTTAACAGGATTTACCATGATCCCCCAATTTAGATAGGCCTTAATTAATATACATCAGACAAGGTAATCCAACCCACTTTACTTAAGGAAAACTAGCTCTATATTAATCAATGAATGATAATTCTCTGACCAGAGGTTTCTGATTTTTTTGTTCAGTGGCACCTAAACTGTCCTACTAAGTGTTACTCCAGTTTGCCTATCTACACTGATGTTCCTACATCCCTTTATATATAAATTCACTTATAGCATCATATATATTACACAGGAAAAATATTAATGATATGTGATTACCAATAGCAAAGAAAAATAAACTGAAGCATTAAAAGAATGTCCAAGAATTTGAGCTTCCCTGGTGGCGCAGTGGCTTAAGCAACGCACTATGAAGCAAACCGCAGCCACTGCAGCACGAGTTCGATCCCTGCTGCCGGCCAGGGAGGGGACCCACATGGCGTGGCAGACCTCTC
>JAGFMF010011696.1:4122021-4202549 GCA_019455555.1 Galemys pyrenaicus
CTCCCTGCTCTCTGTGGTGAATCCTCTCACCCCCACACCTCTGGCCTGTACCCCAGTGCTTGTATGCATAAATAAATAAATCTTTAAAAAAAAAAAAAAGAATGTCCAAGAATTTGAGACTCAAAAATTTGGGAACCAATTAAATCTCTGATAGAAATAAAGAATACCTAATGCCCCCACTTAAGTAGAGATGGCAACTCTATTTTGATCTTGCTGAATGGAAAAGGAAGGGCATCTTGGGGAGAATTGATACAGTGAAAGCAATTGTGTCCCCAAGAGAGCACTCTCTAATACAACCAATGAGGTGCAAAGAGTCTAATTGCCACACGAAAGATTACCCATTCACCAAGCGAATTTAGCCCAAAGGAGCTAAAGGAGCCCATCCCATTCTCATAAAAAAGGAGACATCTGTTTCTGTTGATTTAGGGTTTGCTCTTGAACCTCTTGTACATGTAGAGTCTGAAACAGCACAAGACCCTTCAATCCAGGCTCACAGATGATAAAAATTATGTGTGTCGTCTTTTTCTCACATCTGCCCACTAGAAAAAAAAAAGTCAGGTTGTCCTACCTTTATTATGCTATGAGGTGAAATGTGCATTTTGTACAGGAATTAGCTTTCAGGATCTGAATATCTCTGTGAGAGGGAATTCACATTTAAACAGTTACGAAAGCAGATGGTTGGCTGTGGAGCTAGCATGGGAAAAGCATAGGTTTCTCTGGGTGGAAGGCCAGGACAGCTGCCACAGAGGTGGTCTCCTCTGCTGCACAGCTCCCGGGAACACTGTTCGTGCTGTGTGCATATGAATGGCATCTCCTGAACACAGTTCAGGAAAACATTATGAATGATGGCCCCAGAATTGTGGGCCCCTCCCCAGACCAAAGTCCAATTTAAAGAAAGTAACTCATTTACTAAGACATCTTTTTTCATCTTATTTGCATTTTTATTTTAAACCTACTTGTTTAAGACTAGCCTAAAATCTCCCCTCCCATATGTTTTGGTTCTTTTGGGAACTGAAACAGTCAGATCTTCTTATATACTAATTTTCAAATTAGCTAAGGGGTAGGGTAGGACTTGTCTAATTAAATTTTATATGTACACACACAAAGATACATATATCCACTATGTATGTGTGTGTATACAGGTGTATGCATGTTTGTGTATGTGTTTATTTACATATTTGCAGGTAGACATCAGCTGGAGCATCTGGTTGATGATTTTGTAAATGAATAGAGCTACAAAACTTTGGAATCAGTGTTTCTGTGTTGATTATGATTGTTTCACTCAAGTAAAGATCAGATGAAATCACAATGCATGGACTAAGCAATTGTTTGTGATAGTTCAAATAGTCAAAAATGGAATAAAGATATGACTTTAAAAAACTAAAAGTCCTCATGTTTCAGTGGTAAAAATCATTTATTTTGTAGGCAGGTATATTACAGAAAGTCCATCTCTGAGCATGCCACTGTTGCAACAACTCATTCACAGTAAGAATAAATAGCAAATGTGAATGAGAAATTTCTCTGCTCTCAATTCCAGCAACCATTTCACAAGACATTTCAATGTCCTTTTAAGTAATGATAATTTATTAATTTCCAATGAAAAAAGAAAACAAATTTGGGGTGACATGCAATAAAAGTGAAACTTTTAGGTTTTCTAGGCAGAAATTTGTTAAGTATGAGGTCAAATATCCTCAGTTAGGAAAGAAAACTAGGAAATTATTAATCCTGTTTAAAATACTTATGTAAACAAGTATTCTTTGCATAAGTACTATTGAAATTAAAACAGAGAAGCATGAAAAATAGAACTGCATATAAACTGAGGCAATTGTATGCTCTCAACACATCACCTATGACATGAGCTATGTAGGGAAAGTTTGGCATGTCCAAGGAAGTGGAGAGAAAAGAAGAATATGTCTGGGAAATACAGCCATGGGAAGGATGGAATGAGATGAGCTTTCAAAAGTAGGCAAGAGGCTTTGTTCAGGGTCTTATAAGATATACTAGGAGTTTTTAGTTTATTCTGAGAGGAATAGGAAGCCACTGAGTGGCTAAAACTAAAAACAGTATAAAACATGATCTAATTTTTATTTTTAAAATATTAGTCTGATAGGGCCTCCCTGTTGGCACAGTGGGTTAAGCAACACACTATGAAGCGAACCGCAGCCACTGCAGCACAAGTTCAATCCCTGCTGCCGCCAGGGAGGGGACCCACATGGCGCAGCAGACCTCTCCTGCTGTGCCCGCTGCTCCCCTCAGCAGTGTACTTCTGTTGATCTGCCTGTTCTGCTCCCCGCTCTCAGTGGTGAATCCTCTCACCCCCCCACACACACCTCTGGCCTGTACCCCAGTGCTTGTATGCATAAATAAATAAATTTTTAAAAAATATATTAGTCTGACATGGGGAAATGGCAAGATACGCCATTGACAAAGCTGAGAACTCACAGTTGGGCAAGAATGTAGCTGCCTTCACCTGAACCAGCATTGCCTTAAAGGAACTGGAGCCAAGGCAGTATTTACAAGTGTGTTTTATGTTTTAGATTTTGTTCCCAAAATTATTAAATTTATGAGATTTTACATAAAATGCCTGCATTTCTGGATTTTTTTTTTTTTTAGTTTCTGGGAAATCTGTCAACACTGAGTATGCATTCCTGCTGAGAACCAATCGGCTGGAGCTAGGCAGCAGCTGCCCTATATCCCATTGGAAAGTGCTGGAGCAACCTGTTTGTCTCTCCCTCATAGTCTTTTCATTCACTCCTCTCACCTGATAGATGATCAAACAGTATTGATTTTGTTCCCTTCTTTTAAGAACTACAGCAACCAATAGACACACCTTGGGAACTCTTCTAGGTACTGGCTGGAAACCCTGGTGGAGATCACACCTCACTTGATCATTTTCCAATATCTGACTATTTGTTTAGTAACACCAGATTATTTATTCATTTGTTCCTCCACGATCAGACTATGACATGAAATACCAACCTATCCTGTCTTAATTCTCATGTATAGCTTAGCCCTCAGCTTCAGTTCTGGGTATCATTACCCTATTACTCAAGTTCACCTGTTTGACCCTGCTTCTCACTGAAAATATTCACACTTGGACTCTGCATTATTCATATCTTCTGCTCAAGTCATAGCTGGCCCCATTGAGGAGTGTTATACTAGATGCACAATCAAGTGCTATAAGATATAATATATACTGCTTTAAGTGTTTTATTCATAAAAATGGAAAATTTAAAATAGAGGAATGTTTAAATCTTCTTATATATAATGTAGAATCTCTTGGGTTGAAATATGGTAAAGCCTGCTTCTAGTTTTATCACTTTTCTTTCACCTAGATAGAATTCATGATAATCTGGCTAAGTCATGAAAACCATGTTTCTATAAGACTGTAGGACCATTAGGCCAAGCATTATTCATTGCTATTGCTCCATTACTACCAAGAACAATGTCATAAAAAAAGCTATTCAATAAATATTCAGTTGAATAAGTGAATGAATGAATGTCAAACTATTACACAGCCAGCCCAGTATTGTGTTTTAGACACATGAGGCTAAAAATGAGAAAACAAGGTTGCACTTTGAAAAAAATCTCTGATATAACAGAAGTATAGTCCATATTACTTACTTCCCCAAACACTTAACTGTGAGCTTTCAGCTCACATGCTTTTCTGAGCCTATTTATATTCTGAATTTGCAACATCCTTCTAGTGAAATTTGCCCACTAATTACTTCCTGATAAAAGCAACACATCTGGGGCCTCCCTGGTGGCCTAGGGGTTAAGTGTCCACATTTTCACCACTAAGACCTAAGTTCAATCCCAGCCAGAGAGCTAACCCACATATGATGCAGACCTCTTCTGTCTCACATGCTGCTCCCTTTAGCAGTGTATCTCAGTAGATCTGCCTCTTATGCTCCCCACTCAGTCTCTGGTGAATCCTCTCACCCCCCACACCTCTGGCCTGTACCCCAGCTCTTGTCTGCATAAATAAATAAATCTTTTTTAAAAAAGCAAAACTTTTATTGGTTCTACACATAGTTTCAACACAGGCCAGTGGGCATGAGAATTATGATATTCCAGAACAATCAAAGAATTTTTTCTAATTTTGAAACATTGCATTAATCACTAGAAATCACATATGAAAATAGAGTTATCCAAATACTGTTGACCTTAGTTCTGAACTGTGCCTTTCAATCACACTCACACTATTTCCTGTCTCTAGCAAAACTAATTGAACACAACAGACATCCACTCATCACACTCAGTATGAAATAAAATGTCTCAGTCCATTAACTCTGTCTTTATAATAACACATTGGAGGGCCCTCCCTGGTGGCGCAGTGGGTTAAGCAATGCACTATGAGGCAAACTGAAGCCACTGCAGCACGAGTTCAATCCCTGCTGCCAGCTGGGGAGGTGACCCACATGGTGCAGGCAAACCTCTCCTGCCTGGCCTGCTGCTCCCCTAAGCAGTGTGTTTCAGTCCATCTGCCTGTTCTGCCCCCTGCTCTGGCTGGTGGAGTCTCTCACATCCCCACACCTCTGGCCTGTACCCCAGTGCTTGTATGCATAAATAAATAAATCTTAAAAAAAAATAACACATTGGATATGCTCTTTCTCTTTAATTTTATCCCAGTAGAGGAAGCATTAACCCAGGCTAAATTAATAAATGCCACCACATCATCAAAATATACAATGAATAACTACTAGAGACAGAAGTGTGTTTTGTGAACCTTAGTTAAATAAACTCATATTTTGCTGCTGGAATAAAATAAATTGCCAAGAAACTAAATTTATATCCTGATTTGATTTCTAAGACCTGCTTGAAAAAAAAATTATCACATGACAATTTTTCCTTTCAAGGCAAATACATATGAATTTTGGAAACAACATCTGAATCAATGTTCTATGCTTCCATATACTAACTCAACTGATTCATGATAAGTTAATTTGTCAGAAACCAACAACTTCAGGTTAGAGAAAGAAATAAAGTCACATGAAAGACAAATGTGGGGCTATTTTGGACCTGTTAGCCTTATGATGGGATGCTTTAATTTATGCATCATAGAAATCTCTTTACACCACTCTACCTGTAAATGCAGCAACTCACAATGTTTTCCTGCTCTTTGGTTTCCCTTTATTCTAGAAAAGCTGGTAAAAAGTCATTTTATATAACTGATAATTTCCTAGGGCAAGCTCTCTTAGGAGATAATATGTGATTTTTTTACCTTATCATCTCACTAATATTATAATAATAATAGAAAAAATAAAAAGTCTTAGTTATAAATCATCAAATAATATATATAAGTATACATAAGTCTGCTTTATGAAATCTACAATTTTTCTATGTCAATATAAAATTATATATTATATAAAACCCTTTTCACTAACCTGTTCTTTTCTCTGAAATCATTTCTATAGAGGACCCATTTAATTGCCTAGTGCCCATTTCCTTTTTTTTCTGCTTAAAAATCTCAGTGTTCTTCAAGATTTTATGCTTAAAACCAGGCAATGCATAAAAATTCTGACACAGATGCATTGAGGCTTTTTGTCTCTCCTTCAAGTACTGGATATGTCTCCATTAGTAAATTAATCCCAAACACAGGTCTATGAGATAGATTGTCTTAAGCATCATCTGTAACCAAACAGAAGTGTCATCCATTAGATAAAAAACACAGATTCAAGTTCTTAAATGAACACAAAAAATTGTGCTTATTTTTGTTTATGTCAAACTTTTGGTGGCACTATAAGAAGAAATATTCTTTAAGTACCCTTAGTGTATAGTTTGTTAAAAAACTGACCAATATTTCAACAAGAAGGACTTTTTTTTAAGGAATAAGCCTTTTTTAAGATTTAGTTATTTATGCATACAAGAACTGGGGTACAGGCCAGAGATATGGGGCAGGGTGAGAGGATTCACCAGAGACAGAATGGGGAGCAGAACAGGCGGATTGGCTGAAAAACACTGCTGAGGGGAGCAGCCCATGAAGCAGGAGTCCCATGTTGGTCCCCTCCCTGTCCAGGGATCAAACTCATGCTTCAGTGGTTGCAGACGCTTCATAGTGCAGTGCTTAACCCCTTGTGCCACCAGGGAAGCCCTGACATACTTTTTAAATTACCTTTCTTAGTCAGTTAGTTAACATTAGTGGACTTATTGTTTAAGTGGCCTATAATTAAATTGTTGCTTCTTTCACTCAATGTATCCACTTATTCAAAGTTATGTACTAAAGGATTTTATTACTTTACAGTAAATTTCCCCTCAAATGAAGATATAAAGAAATCTCAGAAGCTGACAATTTTTCTGCCAGTTAATAGAGACCAAGATTCACATCAAAGGTACACTTCTGATTTCCTAGTACAGAATAGAATGACCTCAACAGTGGAGAGTTAAAATGGCAAATTTGGTATCCCTAGACACTTTCTGAACTCAAAATCTTCCTGTTGTTTAGCATAACCATTCTTTGTCTTCCTTAGTGGTCTTCTCCCATCTCTCCGTGAAAGCTCTGAAAATTCACTAGCTCTTCCTCACATAGAGTCTTAGATTTGACACAGAGAATTAGAGCTAGAAAAGCTTCATAAGTTGTCTATGGCATATGCACTATCACTGCAAGTGCTCTACAGTCATACGACACCTGCCTCCACAATGACAGGAGCAAGAAAGTCATTGTTCTCTAGAATTGTACTTCCTGTTAAGTCCAGAGTTGTGTTCAATTCAATCCATCGACCCTACTTCTACTTCTTGAAGTCAGCAGAATACATATTCTACTTCTATCTTCTTTTCTTTAGACTATCTTTGTGGTCTTTACCTGCTCCTTATAAGTTATGCCTTAAAATCCTACTAAGATGCTGGTCATCATCTACATGTACACTAGTACAATAATATCCTTTGGAAAGCATGTTACCTAAACCTGGATATAATCTGTGGGATCCTCAGCCCCCCTTGTTCTCAGAGATATTGTCTTGGCGTTCAGAGTTCCTGCTGTCAGCCATGTGTAGGGTCATGCAGGGGGCCTCTCACCAAGGTCAAAAGCCCTGCCATTGAGGAACATACTGGGAAACCAGTGTCTGCTGAAAACAGCAGGCAGATAATAGAGGTAATATGCTTTGACCGGCAGGAACAATGAAGCCCCCAAGACTTCATTAGCAGCCTCTAGTCCCTAATCTTAATATCATTTTTGTGAGTCGAATTCCAAAGCCAAAATATGCCAAGATGATGAGATTAAAGTTGTATAAAAAGTAGATCTTTCTAGTCCCATCTTCTCGCACTCCAAGCCAATGGACACTGGGTACCAATGCAATACATTATATTACTTAAATGAAAACTCCCAAATCTACCTCTACATTATTATCACCTGGAGCAGGTGGGGGGAGAGGAGCACTTTTAACAATATAAACACATGGGACCTTTATGACAAAGGAGTTATTTTTCCAGGCAAGAGTGTAATGTGACCATGATGGAGCTGGTTCAAACCTGAAATTTGTTAAGCATGGGAAGACACTCTCGAATTAACACCATTCTCTCTCTGGCAGCAACAGTTCTCCATTATCTCATCAATCATTTTCATCAGCATAGAAATGTCATATTTCTCATTTAAAAAAATGTTCCCATGATCCTACATTCTCTTATTTCTCCATGCAACTTTACTGCAAAACAACTAGAAAGATTTTTCTACACTCATTATCTCCAGTATCTCATTTTCTAGTCTTTTGAATGCATTCCAATCAAATTTTTTACATCCACCATGCCTTTGAAACTGCCTGCTACATTTCTCAGGCTAAATACCCATTCTCAGTTTGTATATAACTTACCTCTCATCAGCATGTGACCAGGTCATTCTTCCTTGCCACATTCTTCTCTTAACTTCTACTAAGAGAAGTCTTAAAAGTCCTCCATTTCTCAAGCTATTCATTCTGAGACTCTGGTAGTAGTTAAGTCCTGATAGCTAAATAAAGTAATACCTCAGGCTGATTCCCTAAATCTCTTCTATTCCATTTTGCCACTGAATTCTTATGTGACTAAGTGCAATTCTGGGGTTCAACTGATGAATCATACTTTAAAAATCTCCAGTAATGGACTCCTCTAAGTTCTAGAATTTTATCTTTTTATTCAATGTTTCTATTCTGTTCTACGTCAAATTTAATATATTTGAAACAGAACACTTTTGTTTGTTTGCCAGGTCAATGTAAGAGCTCTCTCTTGGTAGTTCAGACTAATTACTGAAGTAACCACTGGCCTCTCTCTTTCAACTGATTAGCAAATCCTGTTAGCTCTATCTCAAAATATATTCCAAGCCAGACCATATTTTATGACTTAACACGTTATGACTCTATTCCAACCCTATCACCATAAATACCATTATAAGGTCCTAAATAGTCTCTCTGATACAGTCTATTTTGATACTGCAGCCTGAATGATCCATTTAAAATGTAAATGGCTTATCACACCCCTGTTCAAAACTCTTTTCGAGACTTCCCATCATCCTCAAAATACATTCCAAGGTATTTGCAACAGTCTACAAGGCATACGCAATCTCCTTTCCTACCATTTTCCCCACACACTTTGTTTCTGCCATGCACCCTTCTTGTTCTTATTTAAATATGCCAAGCTTATTTCTGTTTGGGGATCTTTGCATTTGCTCTTCCTTCCCACTAGAGCAAGTTTTCCTCTGGTATTTACAGCTTGTTCCCTCTCTTCCTTTGGTCTCTAACGGAAAGCCATTCTCTCAGGAAAGATTGCTATAGCCAAAGAGCCCTTTCCTTCACTCTCAGCCCTTTAATGTGTTCATTTCTCTCCATAGCACTTAGCACCACCTGACATTACATGCATGCTAGTTGTTTTTTGTTTTACTTCTGCTCTAGAAGATCTCAAGATAGACCTTTTTATTCACCAGTGAATCCTCAGCAATTAGAAGAAGCACCTGGTAAAGAGACTATTGATAAATGAATAAAGGGACGAAGGAAGGAATTTAGCTGAAACACATGCTCTTTCTTGGTCCCATGCCTTATAGCATGATTTCCCTCTCTTCAAATGCCCTTTCTCATTATCTATGCAAGGTACATCTTTATTTATTCATTAAAATTCATCTCAACTGGCAATGTTCCTGATAAACTTCCCTGACTACACACACACCAAACATGTACAGACATGCACATATGCATACACACATCATGGAGAAGTGGGAGATGTCCTCATCTCTGCTTCCAAGACAAACTGTTCCTACCTTTAGTCTAGCACCTACCCTTGAAGAGGTGTTTTTGATCATATTTTTACTCCCTTGCTATGCTGTGAACAAATGGAGCAGGGTTTAATCTCTCTTCATATGTTCAATACCAAGCACATGTTAGGGAGCTTAATTGTGTCTAAAACGTCTGATCACTGGTGCTTATATGAAATTTTACTGTATTTTTTCTGTCTGTGATAAATTACTTTGATTGGAAGCTGATGTTCATTAATGTGGTTATTATACCTAAAGGTAGCCCATTTATTCTCTCTGCTTCTTGGACAAAAGGGTCTGTAGATACCAAGAATTAAACTGATTCTTTATCATTGATAGTAACAGGATTTTTTTCAGGCAACATTATAATAGGGCACACCAGAAAAATGTATGTGCAACAAGATGTGATAGCTCTTGGAAGATAAAATTTTTATTCCAAATAAGCTGTAATTTTCATGCTGATAAAACTTGTTTCTTTCTAGAACTTCCTCTCCAAGACAACATAAAATGGAACTTTATCTTATCTCTTACATAGCCTTGTGTCATAAATGCATCAAGTATAACAATAAGTTATATTTGTTTTATGCTTCCTAGATTTTGCTGCTTTTCACAGCCACTGCTCATTTAGACTGAAATTACGTTTAGATGGGGGCAAAAATGAGGATTTGTAGTTCACAGAGGTGATATGCATTGAGTGAATAAAATAGCTAGATTCCAACCCAGGATTAGTATCCAAATACCAAGCTGACGAGAGTTAAAAGGCATATAATTAATGGTCTAGCCACTTTTGAACAATTGGCTCAAGCTTCCTGAGCCCATTTCTTCATCTACCAAATAAAGTTATGTATTCAGTTCTTACAGTTGTTGCTAGCTCCCAAAAATTACATTTCTAAATTTTGAATCATTTATGTTCCTTGTAACATTCAACAACTGGTACCTCTTCCCAAGTTTACAGGACAGGTTTTATGTTTAATTCCTAAGACCTATGTTGTCATAATGAAAGTAAGGTTTATTAGAATCATTAATATGTCATCATGCCAAAAAAGTTCCATGAGGTGGAAAGATCTGCCTGAGGAATACACTTCCATCTTTTATAGAAAGCGGACTATTTTCAGCTATACGGAATCTACTAAGGAGGTCCAGGTGGCTTGAAAAGCTGACACAGATCTGAAGTTACTCAGTAGTCTCAGCTCCACCCACTCTTTCTTTCATTTATTTTTCCTCTTTAACTCTAGAGGGATTTACTTCAGTCTCTAGCACTCCTGCTGAAAATACATTTAAAGGATGAATTGTATGGAAACTAAGCTTCTGGAGATCATACTATAGCATATATTGCTGCCAAACTATAATGATGAAATTTCATAATGTTATAAAGCAATGTTACTTCAATAAAAATTTTGAAACAACAACAAGATGGCAGAAAGAAAAAAAAAAGATAAGGTTCATGGAAGCCTAATGCTTGGCAAAAGGTACAGGTTTCATTAAGCACTGGTTGAATAAAGATAAGTATTTGCTTTTCAAACCTAAAATATTCAACTCTTCAAATAGGGTAACAAAGTGTAGTGCCAGGAAGGGACACAGAGCGAGTTCTGGATGATTCTAGCAGACGGAGGTAAAGGAAGGAGTCCTGAAGCCCTCAGTGGCATTTTCAGTTTTATTTACAGAGGTGGCCAGGTACATGGCAGAGAAGGGTGCCAGGGGGGCCAGGAGGCTGGCAGACCTCCCAGCCCCTGGCGCATCTCACTCTCTCGGCCGCTTTACTGCTTCTTCTCTCTTCTTCTCCTACTGGCGTCCTGCTCCTCCCACTGCTGCTGCTGCTCTTTCTGCTGCTGGTGTCCTCATGATGCCGCCCATATATGCCCGTGTCCAAACCCAGGTGCGCCCACTTGCACATGCCCACCTAGGCACGCACGCAGCACCGCAGGTGTCCATCATTATAGCAATGGCGGGAGGGTGGGAAAACCTGATAAGTTTTCTCTGACCCTACATCAAGAAGGCTAATTCTTAAAATTCTTATAATCAGAGGGATACCATGACTGGGGTTGGGGGTAGAGTGATTGGAAGGGAGATTATTAGCAATATTTGTGTCCTAAAACAGAAATTAGAATTCCCCTTTTCATGTACATGCTTTTGTTTTCAGAGGGACTTTCTTGTCAAGACTTTCTAATCCTCTAAATTTCCTAATCTCTGATACTTTAACCCTTACCCCCAAGCACTGAAGTAGATACTAAACTTTTTGTTTAGTAATTTAAATTGGATATGTTTTGAACAATACCACGTTTGTGCAGACTTAAAGGATGTCTGCCTGCATTTAGGGGCACCCTCCTTTATTCACAGGCGTGTCTTATTTGTCCCAAGAGTTTATGAAATGAGATCATGACAATAACAGTGTTCCAGATGAATCCCTTTTGCAGCCTAATTTGAAAGATTACTGGTGCTTTTGGTGGCAACATACATCTGGAGAGGTATGACCACAAGTCATATACAATGTCCTAAACCACTGTTACCTCAATAAAAATTATACAACTTAAAAGATAGAGAAAACCACTATGCCTAATGCACTACATGTTTACATTAGAAACAGCTAATTTATTTCAGGGAGTAGGAACTAAAGAAAACTGTTTAATTAAAGAAAAGTACAGTGTTACTGGAATGTGCACTTAACATCCCTCCTCTGGTATTATTCAAAATGTAAAAATCCAAGGTCATCCCTGGTGGCCTCAGGTTAAGCGCGGAACTATCACCACAATGGTCTGAATTCGATCCCCAGCCAAGTTGTTGACCCACACATGGCACAACAGATCTCTCGTCTCACCTGCTCTCCTCAGCAGTGTGTTTCAGTCACTGCCTGTGACTGAAACAGTTTCTGCCTGTTCTGCTCCCCACTCTGTCTCTGGTGAATCCTCTCAAACCCTGCCCCTCTGGCCTGGTTCTCCCATGCAGTAAGTAAAGAAAGAAATCTTTTTTAAAAATGTAAAAATCTAAACCTTTAGAAATGTACTATCATGATGTTTTTATTCTGAACCAGGAGTGTCCAGACCATATCATGTATTGGGAGTGAGCGTTTCCCCTAAAGACATAGATGCCACACTCAGTCATCTTGCAGTAAGAAAAGCAATGAGCCTTAGAATGGAACAAGAATAATTTCATTGTCTCTGTGGAATAGGAACTGGAGAAGCAATGTCTAACAAAGAGGGAAAGAAGACATTCTGTGGAGACAGAGTATGGGTTGAGGAGAGATATCCAGAGGCTCTCCTTGGGAAAGACATGACCTATGGACTCCAGAGGTAGTGATAACTAGGTCTATCTTCAAATTTCCATCCTCTGCACTATTATATATTCTTTCCCTGCATAATGTACATAGTAAATTATTCTGAAAAATCACAGTCTGGTTTTCCTTAAGATTGAAAGAGGAGCATAGCAGGGCTCTTACATCTCAGTTGCTCAGAGTGAAACAAACTGGAAGATACGTTAAATAAACATGACATTTGTAGGATGACACCACTCTTGGGCTCAGTTGGGATGAAGTGGGAATTTTCATAGGGAGGTCTGCCCTATGAACCAAATACCTTCCCTATAGAGGCTTTATATATCAAGATTTAGTTTGGGGATAAAGTTGTTAAATTCAATTCAGATTATTCTTTGATTTCATATTTCAGTACTCCAGTAATCCAGTAAGAAAGATAAAGATGATTGCAATCCATTTGATAACTGTTCATTTTTTCTCAATATTTTGAACTCAAAATTAAGGAAGGAGATAGAGGAAAGGAAGAAACAAGAAAGTTATTACTAATTACCATCCCTCAAGACCACCACACATAAAGATATCTACACAAGGATATTCATTAAAAAAAAAAAAAAAGCAGGGCTTCCCTGGTGGTGCAGCAGGTTGAGTGCAGCGCTGTAAAGCATCTGTGGCACAGTAACAGGAGTTCGGTCCTCAGCCAAGGAGGGAACCCACATGGCGCAGCAGACCTCTCCTGCTTCACCCGCTGCTCCCCTCAGCAGTGCATTTCAGTCCATCTGCCTGTTCTGCTCCCCACTGTCTCTGGTGAATCCTCTCACCTCCCACGACTCTGGCCTGTACCCCAGCTCTTGTATACATGCATAAATAAATCTTTAATTAAACAAATAAATGAAAAAGCAAAACTTACAGGCATAAGTAATGAATGTGACCTGATGTCATTCTACAAAGTAGCTTAAATTCATGTTTAAGAATCTCTTGTACAGTGACATATATTAGAACTTCTCAACAAAATATAAATGGTCCACAATTTCCCACCTGGCTTCACCCTAGTTTACATATATAAGTAAATGAAACCAATATATATAAGTCATTAGAAACATTCCAGAAATGCAAAAAGCTCTAAGACAAATGTCTCTTTTTCTCACTGCCTAGAGTATCTGTTTCCAACTAACCACTAATCAACAGCTTTTTGTCATTCTTTCTGGGAAAAAAAAGTATTTTCCATATATTTCAATAGGAAATATATTTCCATATTTAGGATAATTACTTACACTCAAGGGAAAATAAGTAAACAAAACATAACTTATGTGATAAATTTATTTAAGAAATTCAAAGAAGGAAAGGAATATGTGGTTTTATAGCAATTTTCTTACTCTGTAGAAACTTATCTTCAAAGTTTTCTGTAACAAGTAGAAAATTGTATAATCTAATATATATATATCACTAGTTTTTTATGATAAAAGGAACACATTTTCATAAAAGTTGAAATAATATAGCTCTGTAAAGGTAAAAAACAAGTCTTTTTCCATCTTGGCCATTAATCTCCCTAAAGGTTCCTGACATTAACAACGTGGGTGCATTTTAACCCCCCCACATACATACACATACACACACACATACACACAAGCACAGCAATATTTTAGATGGAGATAAAATTAAAAATTTAAAAGTTTTCAGAGAAAATAAATGTGATAGAGATATAAATTTTGACCTGGATAAGTCTTAGTTCCCTAATTTTTATTTTATAACTATAGAGACAAATGCTGTTTTTCTAACAGTTAAGTTTAGAAGTCAAGAGTCAAAAGTCGTGAATGACCTCCTCCATTTCCACATCGTGTTGGCTTTAGGTCATGCCCTGCCAACATTTGACTCTGTTTTTGTTTTTTACCATTTCCTGGTCATTCTTATGTTGTCAGTGACTATAAGTCTATCACCAGGCTGTCACAGAAAAATACTGCCTGGGAGCCCTGGTCACAATGCTGACTTCAGCCTCTGACGAGCAGGTCACATCCTAACAATAGGCACATCCACCATCTCCAGTCAATAAGTTATTTTCCGTGTCAGAAGTGTTGGGGTTAAGGGTTCATTGTTACTATTTTGAGAAGGTCATTCTAAAGACTTGAACTACACTATGTACTCATATGAGTGCCAAGGTCAGACATTGAGTCAACATGGCGGTTCACTGATTCTCAAGTTCTTCCATGTTAAGCAAATAATTAGTGTCTCAAAGAATGATCCAGCTCATAACAACCCCCCTCCCCTCATAAAAGAGATTCATTTTGTGACACTAAGTTTTATTTAAAGACCATGCAATCGAATCCCAGCTGGCTTCATTGAAGCAACAACGTGGGCAATCAGTGACACCAACTGCAATGCTATCATTTCTATAAACAGTAATGAGTGGAGGGGGTAGGGTGGTACTAGAAGCTTATGTATAAACAAAAAAGATCATTTCAGCAAGAGAGATTGTCTTGCAGATTTACAAAATCTTTCCGATTGGCACCTTAGGGAAGACAAATGCAACACTAAACACTTAAGGAGGAATACTCATACATGACATTCTTTAACACTGTACAGTGAATTGACATGACATAAAGATAGCAATTTCATACACTAAGTTGTCCAATGAAAAGTTCATTATTTTATGATAGTCCAAGGAAATTGGACATATCCTGGATGTTTTTATCTAATTCTAAAGCAAAGAATAGCACTTGGATCTTTTTAGATATATCTGACTATGGCCTTAAGTTGAAGTAGGGGCAGAAGAAAGATGTAACATAGGTAAGAAGGGAGCATATCTGAATATGAATGGTTGGGTAGACCTGAATTGAGTAGTAGGGTAATAGCTTTTGCAAAAATTGCTTTCTTCCATCTCATCTGTTTTTATTCAAAAGAATTCTGCCAGCAAAAAATCCAGAGATACTAATCTTTTCCACTAGAGCCCCCATCTACCCTACCTCAGTACTACCTTTTAAATTTCTAAATGTCATTCACAATCTGAAAGAATAACATGAATCTTAGGAAGAATTCATTATTTCTTCTTGGGGTGACTGTTTCCATAGAACATTAACTCAGGCAAAAGGTTGTAAACTGAAACAGAGACTTCTGAGTAGTAAGCTTTGGGCATGTATCATATCCTGCATAGTATTATACCTTTTGCTCATACACATATATCTCCCTGATCGGTCTCCAGTGCTTAAAACAGAATTCATCATATAATCAGTTCTCAATGAAAAAAAAAGTGTTTGCTGCAGTGTTTGAAAAATGGCAATCCCTGATGCCAGACACATATTTCTTTTATTTTTTAAAAGATTTATTTATTTATGCATACAAGCACTGGGGTACAGGCCAGAGGTGTGGGGAGGTGAGAGAATCCACCAGACAGAGCAGGGGGCAGAACAGGCAGATGGACAGAAACACACTGCTGAGGGGAGCAGCGGGCGAGGCAGGAGAGGTCTGCCTGCACCATGTGGGTCACCTCCCCAGCTGGCAGCAGGGATCGAACTCGTGCTACAGTGGCTTTTGTGCGTTCTGTGTTGCCTCATAGTGCGTTGATTAACCCACTGCACCACCAGGGAGGGCCCCAGACACATATTTCTTTACCTTTATATTCTCAGATAGAGAAGGGCAGAAATAAGGGAGAGGCCAAATATGGAAGACTAGTTGGCACGAATCAAGTATACTAGACTTAGGAAAAGTCTGATTTCTCCTCTCTCCTGCTCTAGTTAACCCAGAGCTAGGAAAAAGGTACGGCAGGTCCATGACCCAATCAAGAACATTCAGCTTAACTCTTTCACCATGAAGAATTGCTCTGATTTTCTTCCCATGCAACAGCTCCTAGTTTATAAACCGGGAGAAGAAAAATAATCTTATTTGCTTTTACCATCGTCTGACAAATCTGCAATAGCGATGAATGCAAGAGGCCACGGTACTTTTCAGGTATAACATTTTCCTTTTCTGAATATACTTAGAGATATCAAAAGATAATTTCCATATCTCAGGGTAAGTTGAAGGAGCAACTGAGTCCTTAAAGGTCTTGCAGTTAAATTACAACTTTGAAAGAATAATCACAAACATCAGTGGGACTTCATTACACCTTTGGGAGAAAGAAAAATATCATTTAAGAAACAATGTACCCTGCCAACGAACTGAAGGGTGATGACAAACTTCATACTTTGTTATGCTAAACTAATTACCCAAAGATTAGGAAATATACCTATTCACTATATACTAGAGATGATATCATTGAGAAATGCGAGCAATAAATTTAATAACCTTCCACTGAACTCATTATTTTAAACACTACAATCTTACTATGTCAATCAGGATAGGCCAGATAACTAATAGCTTTAAAACCTAAGTACTTACAAAAATAGTTTTAACTTCTCATTTGTGTTAAGTGCCCATCATAGGCCCCATGTTTAGACTCTGTCGGTGACAGACATTCAGGAACACAGGCTGAAGGAGGAAAGGCTATTTTGAAAGTCATAGCTAGAAAGAGTCTGTAGTGAATTGTGCTTTTGCTCTTGAAATTTCAAGATGGAAGTGAAGTATGTCACTTCTGCTTACATTGCGTTTGATGATGCAAGACATGTGCCCATTCTTCAATGGACTGGAGCTATGCCATCTTTCAATATTTCTCACAAGAACATCCAAAATACTAGGTGAAAGTATTATTGATTACTATATGTGCACATTGGAAACACATAGCCATTTTTAAAAAGTACTCTAAGACTACTGAACTAATAATAGGCACTTAGTTTTCAAATTTTCTTACACAATATTGAAACTCTCATGTAAAACAACAAAACCCCTTTGAAAACAAATAATAAGAAAGTGCTGGACGTTTTGTGTCTACTTTATAATTCATATTTATTTTAGCTATTAGATTGGAGCAGCATTAAAATAGTGAGGTCTTTTAAGCTCATGTCATAAAAACTAGCTCAGAGGAAGAGTCCACCAAAATAATTGCTATGAATAAGTCAATTAAAGACAGTTACTTACTGAAATTACACACTTTTAAAAAAAGTTTATTTTTATTTTTATTTCTTCATACAAGAGCTGAGGTGTAGGCCACAGGTATGGGGGGTGTATGTTTGAGAAGATTCACCAGAGACAGAGTGAGGAGCACAACAGGTGGATCTACTGAAACACACAGCTGAGGCGAGCAGAGGGGGAGACAGGAGAGGTCTGCTGCACCTTGGGGGTTAGCTCCCTGGCCTGGGAACTGGTGCTGCAGTGGCTGCCTATAGCTTCATAGTGCTGAGACTTAACCCCTTGTGCCACCAGAGATGCCCCCAAATCACCCACATTCAAAAAATAATTTAAATACGAACTTTAGAATGCATGGTTTAAGAGGTGGAATTTGTCATTTACTTTTTAATATGCTAGATTTCTGAATATTGAATTTGAATCTAAGAGCTCCTCAATAGATAATTATTGTCATTTGTCCCAATTTTGGGGGTTACCTGTTACCTACGTCTGTGAAGAAAATGTAAAGAGATTAAATGATGACATAAGTTTAACACAATAACTATTTTGCTACCAAACATTCTTTTTTAGATCACTTGATTGTTTTAAAGTTAAAACTCTAGCTCTTCCATACACACTACCTGATGCAGCCTCAGTGTAAGTGGGCAGTTTTACTTTAGATGCCAGTACTGTACTTGAAAATACAGGTGTGCCTGGGTCTTCGTTATGTGTTTTTAATATGGTTGGTGAGTTATTTTTGCTTGGGGTGGTTTAATCCCACATCAGGACCACTTCTACCTTATGATCGTCTCACTCCATCTCTAGACAGCTGACAATCCTCTGTGCTACTGAGCTGAGTAACTCTTAATTGCCTGAATATTACAGAAGAGTCGTGACTGCAAACAAGGAGGAGACTCCCATGACATCGTTTCAGGAAGAGCTTAAAGTAATAAGACAAGCACAGAGCGGCCGCCTCTGGCTGTGCGCATGAGCACACACTTAACCATTGTTCTCATTCTAGGGACCTACTCTTAGTGTGCCCTGCTTGGTCTGGTGAGTTATCTCAGAAGCCTGGGTGTAAGGACAGGAATCCTTTTACAACATTAGAATAAGTTTTCCTACTGAAGTGATGGAAAAGTTAGAACCTTACACCTTTCTGTGATAGAATACTTCTGTTGTCTTCTTTACTACACCTTGAAAGGAATGGAAGTGGGTATTAAACTACAGTTTCAATCCCCACTCTACTGGGCATTGATGTTTCTTTGTAAGGGTTCCAGCTCAAGAGAAAGATTAACCTGTTATACTCTCCCTTTGAACTAAAAACTTTTTAATACAAGCGTCATGCGAGCAGAATTGATTAGAATTTTAAACTTTTTTTTTTTTTTTGTAGATAGGCTTCACAGCTTAAAACAGTAATTTTATTTTGAGAAATGGTAAAAAGGAAGGATCAGAAGAGATTGGGAAATAGCCTTAAACAAGCCACATCAACTTGTCTAAAATTGAGTTCTATTTGGTAGTTCATCCTGTGTCCATCCTAGCAAAGTCCAAAGGTTTTATAAACTGATATAATGGCTACACTCACTAAGATATTAGTATTTGATAATGCAGAAACAACAAAATACTTTAGTTATACTAAAAGCATGAATATTGTTTTTGATTACTTATTGTTTTTATTGAAAAAGTACATTTTTATATTCTTGTTAATATTTTTACAATAAAGGATTTCAGCCCCCAGGTGTGGTCACCACAGCTCTCTGGCACCAAAGCATCCATAGTCCTCCACCATGGTCCATTACAAAAGCATAAAAATTGTAATGACCATTTTATATTTTCTTAACACTATTTATTGACTAAAATCTAAACAAAATTTTGAAATGTTTATAGTTCCAGAAATTTAGTAATCTACTAGGAAAATCACCTAATTTCTTGTAAAATATTTAATATATTATTTTATTGTCACTTTTCTGTTATTGCCCTCACTCCCCTTCACTGTAAAATAATGGGAAAGAAGTAGTTGGCATAAAATCTTTTACTCTATGGTGACACACTTCAAAATATCATTGTATTTCTCTTTAGGTAAGTTTAAAAAATTAAAATAGTGTATTCCAGTTTTGTTTTAAAAAACTTACTCCATTAAAACATTTCTAATATCCTCACTTCAATTTGAAACTTAACATACATACACTGAGCACAATAAATCTCAAGTAAAATGGCTGTGAGGCTAGTGACCATGAAATAAATTATTTTAAAATGGAATGTAATAATAATATTTAAAATATGTTAAGTATGTTGTGTATCATAGACTCAATTTTTTTAGAACAATGCTGAGTATATAATGAGAGTTCAATAAATTTTTAGTTATGGTTACTTCAATTAGCCTTTAAAACAAACTGAGATAGGTACTATTAGCATAGCAATAAATTTAGGAACAGCAAAGACATATGTTATCCAAAATCATAAACTAAGAAAGTCACAGCTTAATTTGTTTTTTCAAATTATGCTTACTAACGTAATTTTTATTTACAATAGTATATGTTTTATGGGTGTAGGCTCACACCTCTATAAATGTATATTACCAAAGCCACCACCAAAACCCCGATAATCTTCTGTCACAGCCACTGAGCCCCTCCTCCCTTTAAAGCCATAATTTAAGTGAAGGTAAAGTAGTTTCCAGAAATAATCTCTTAGGAGCTTTATATGGTGTCTGTCTATGGCAAAGGTTTAAATAAACTTTGTCTTCACTCCTTGTCATATACCATTTTACAAAAGCGTAATTCCTGAAAATAACCAACTATTCCATTTATTAAAAAGGCATATATAAACAAAGTGCAACAGTTTTCATAGACGCACATGCTAAACCTAGACTTAAGTAAAATATAAGAGCCAGGCTAGAGCTGTCATTTCATTTTTCAAATGAAAATACTGAGTTTAATGGATTCCTAATTATCTTGTTGACATTATATATGTTGACATTATATTATATATTGGCATTATAACTAGGTCTTCTAGACCTTAGTTTGTTATCTTCAGTAACCTATGCTGCCTCATCATGTATGTTACCACCTTTATTTGGATCTGTTACTGTTTGGGAAACTGACTTTGCATGCAAAATGATCATGTTGAATATTTTGACACAAGGAAGTATCCTGTCTCTACTATACATCATATATTCCCTAAAAATTCTCACATTTAGAAAATATACATTCAAGTTATGACCTAGTCACATTTTACTTAATATAGGTGAGGTTGTTAATGTTAACATATATCAGTATTGGCTTCCAAAATACATATTTTAAAGTATAAAACATCAACAAAAGCATATGAGTTTAGAATGTAATAGATATAAATATGATTGTAAGAAGGTCTAATAATCTTTGAATCGAACAAAGAAAAATGTCTCATAGCTGATTTCACTTTAAAAGTGCCTGTTTTAAAAAGTATGTATTTCACAGAGTTAAATTATCTAACTAGTTTTTAAAATTAGCTTTAGTTTTCATTTAGAGTGGTGGTGAGTGACCAGAAAGTCAAAAATTTTAAAAAGAATGAATTCATATGTATATGTACACATATTACATATTAGAATATACAGATATTCTAACCTTTCCAAACACTCCAGAACAGAGTGAAAATAGGTACATAAATGATTCAGATCACCCAAAATAATATATTAAATTTTAAACCTGAGATCTATTACAATATTGGCAAATATTTAAGCATTAAAACTATTTGAAATTTATGGATATAAAGTAACTACAAAGACACACTTGTTTAGACGAATCAGTAGCACCTATCCTGTCTCCTCACACCATAACTCCATTTTGTAAAGAGAAAATCAAGGGACACAAAAGCTGGATTCTTTCAAGATTAATAGGTATAATTACACTTTAAAAAAATAGAAATGGACCATACAAAGTGTGGAGAATCAGCACGCCATTTGTAAGGCTCCAGCAGAAAATCACATTTACTTGGTTTCAGTTTGGTATTTTTAGATTAAAATTTGTAACCGTTTTTTTTTTTTTTTTTTTTTTCCAATATTGCAGGTCATAAAAANTTGTAACCTTTTTTTTTTTTTTTTTTTTTTTCCAATATTGCAGGTCATAAAAAGGGTCTTCTGTTCTTTCTTTCCCTTCCTGATCTGATTGGTTAAACCCAAGGCTAATTGGGACTTTCCTCTTTCAGCACCGAGGACAGAAATTGCTTGCTCTCCAGGGAAAAACGTTTCTGCAAAGACCTTCTGTCTACTTTTCAGACAAATCAAATAAGAAAGTAAATAATATTTTAGTATATGTGCTGCCGAAGCAAACACAAGAAAGTAAATAATAAATAGATAAATAAAACCTGCCTCGCTAGTCACCTGTTTAAAAGCCCCGCCTTGAACTGACCGCACCAGCAACTTCTCAGAGCAGACACTGAGCAAGTCTCAGGCCACCCTCACAAGTCACAAGGAGAGAGCTGCAAGGAAGTGTGAAAGGAGGTCACTTTAAGAACCCCTCTTTTCAGGTCCGCGAGTTCTAGTTTCTGGAGCTCAGGGAGAGCTAAAGCGATCTATAAAGCTCTGGAGACTTTAGATATTTACACACACACAACCAAATCACCCCAAGCCGCAACTGGCGCTGGGGCCAGGATTTTGCCCCAGTGATGAAATGCGTCCCTCCCACCACTTCCAGCACAGAATAAAGAAGGCGCAGGGGGGCCGCAAGGGGGAGGGACGGCGTGTGCAGTGTTTCAGGACTGGGGAAAGGGCATTTTCTCACCACTTAGGCTGTTGCTGGACCTCAGGCTCGTTCCACAGAGACACTGCAGCATATGCACTCCTTTCTTCAAAGAGAGCTCGAGAATCTTCATGGAGAAGCGCTCGAGTGGGGTTCCTCAACTCCCCGCCCACCTCCGCTAATTGGCCAACCAGAAGGAGGCCTGTCTTCGCAAACCGGGTCCCGAGCCCATGGTGCCGGGTCCCAGATGGAGAGCGGTTTGCACATCGACCGGGCGGTGGCCGGGGCGCGGGACAGAAGAGCGGCGGGCGCTGTGGCCGGACGGAGGCGAGCAGGAAAGTGCCGCTTGGCTGGGGCAGCGCCCAGGGAGCCCGAGGCGCGGCCGCCCCCCAGAGGGCTCAACGATGACACTTTGGGACTTTCCGAAGGAGACACTGGCCTTTGGGCGGGAGGCTGAGTGGAGCCGCTACTCAGAGGACGTCGCCATGGGCCGGCGCCCCCTTCCCGGGGCTGCGTCCAGAGGGGCGAGGGAGGGCTCCCGCGCTGCACCTGACCTTCTGGACGAGGGGCTGAAGCAGCCCCTCAGCCTCTGTTTCTACATCTGGCGGTGAACTCTGGACTCCTGCCGCCCGCGGTCACCCCGTCCGGCTGGAGGGTCGCATAAAGAGGCTCCTGGGGCGCGGGCGGCACCTCCGAGCCAGCCCGGAAGGCAGCGCTCCCCAGGGCTGCGCGCGGTCCAAGGGCGACTCCGGCGCGGGAATCCGGCGGAAGGAAAGCGCCCGCAGGAAGGGCTGGACCCTGGAGGCTGCTGAGCGTCAGAAGCGACTCCAGGGAAGCCGGGGTGGGGGCGGGAAGGCGGGCTGTGGAGTAAAGAGAGCTCCCGGGTGCGGGCCACGGGGCGAAGGTGTGCCTAGGCGTGGACGAGCTCTGGTGTGGCCGCTTAGACTGCTGGGTTTTCTGAACGGGTCTCTGTGACCTTGGGTAAGTCACTTACCACCCTGGGGGTCAGTCTCTTTGCTCCTCGTAAGTCACAGCGGGGAAGAGGTGTGGACAGAGAATTGGCAGCTGTGTGATTGTCTGTCCGCGTGCCTTCCAGTCTCCTGGAAAAGCTCAGCACAGGTGCAGTGGGAAGGCAGGTGCAAGGGGAATGGAGGCCAGAAGTGACGGCCAGAGAGAGAGGAGCGGCCAGTGAGGCGGGAAATCTGAAAACGACAGTGCTTCACTCCGGCTGTGTTCCGGTATGCGCTGCCTCTGCCAGTCGGCCCTAAAGATGTCCACTAAGCTTCTCTGTAGTTCCAAAGGTCCTGATTCCCCACTCCCCCACCCCCAACCTCTTTGACTGGCTGGCTGGTTTCCTTCCTGCCTTCCTCCCTTTATTTATTGGTGCCTTCTTTCCTTTGTTTGTTTACTTTCATATGCCGTGGGTGGTGGATGGATTTCTTGAAATCTAATAAATTATCTCTCCAAAAACCAAAAAATGTTGGCCACGGATCCCAGACCCACCACACCTGACTCTCAGATGGGATATAGAGAACAAAGCAATACAGCAAATGGTTAAGAGCCCTGACTCTTGAGACAAGCAGTCTATGTTCACATTCCAACTACTATGTGCTCTTGAACGAACTACTTAACCTCTCTGTGCCTCAGTTTCCTCATCTCTAAAAGAGAGTTAATAATAGTTATCTAACCTATACATCCCTAGTTGACAATTAAGATGTACTTCATAGAAAAAAAGGATTATAATAGTGTCAACCATTATCAATTAGACCTTCACTTATCCTATATGATTTTAGAACACTTCCACTTTCCATAGACTATACCAATGTCCACATTTGTGCTTGAACAGTGCAGATGATAGAGACTTACCACCTTCCCAGGTAGTTCTTGCATAAAACCTATTAGACATTTTCTCCTGACATGGAGTCAAAAATTAACTTCATTTTCTTTCTACCCATTGTCCTAAGGCCATCTAGCACTAACTGGTTAGCTCTTCCCAGCAAGGGGAGGTTTTCATAACCCCATTTTTTCCCCTCTTTTACAGACTAAACCTTCACAGTTCCTGTGATGTTCCCTAAAGGTTGAAACTTAAGGTTGAAGTTACCTGGAAAATATGCTTTCAAAAGTCTCTTCCCTTTTGCTCTCAAAGGTGGTAAAAGAAAGCCAGAACATTTGAAGGACCTTTAAAACCTACAGCTACTCTGGTTCTACCTCCTCTTCCCTTACAATTGAGTGCCAGGCCTGGCCACTTACTCTGGTTTAAGTACTCAAGAAGTTATGACCAGGGCACCACTGAAGTCCCCTCTTAGTCCCATTGTTGAATGGGGTTACTGAAACTCAATAGGCTCCAAGGTCTTTGAAGATCAGGCTAAAACCATGGCACCGTCATCACCAGGGAGGTTCTAAGGTCCCAGTGCAACCTAAGCCAGAGCCTTTGTCTTTCCGGTCTCTACGGGAATTAGTGAGAAACTTGGCTCCTCTGGGGATTCTACCCATAGAAATTCCCCACAGAGAGTGAGACAATTAGCAAAAGGAAAACATCTAAAAATAGTCTTTAATGCTGCAGCAAAAGCATCCCTCTCCTGATCTGGACCCCAGTACCTGCAGAAGTTTCTTGAAGAAAAACACCAGTTCTTGAGAAATAGCAAAGGAATAGGATAAGGTTCTAGTTCCCTCAGCAAAATTGAGCCTAGTGAGCAGCTTCTTGTGGGATTTTAAAACACGAGCGAGGGACTGAGTATCATCTTTCATGTTTATAATGAACATCTGCCTACGTAGTGAGGTTGCTGGGAGAATTCAATGAGGTGAACCAAATGCAGTTCATTGAAAATTCTAATTATTTGCAATAGATGAAGTGCTACTACCAACTTGCATGGGTTCTAGGTGTTTCTTGAAGTTCTAACAATTTATTTGATATGTGAATCATCTGCCTCTTCAACAGAATTGTAAACTCTTAGAAGGAAGCTAAGAAATGTCAATTCTGTCACAATTTTCAATTGACCCACTGTCTGATGTAAATAGCTGTCATAGTGATTCCTGTGGTCAGCTATTTTCATCTCAAAGAAAATGGATCATCACAGTTCTTGAAAAACACCCTGAGCAATCAGTTGTAGATTATTTGTTGTCACTGAAGTTCTCATATAAGTTCAGATAAAATCAAAGACAGGCTCCAACAATATTATCTCTACTATGTATTATAGACACTTTATCAAAGCAGGTATAAAAGAGATTTGATGCCTAGAATTTTCATACCAAGATTTATTTTTTAAAAAGTAAAGGTTCTAGCCCTTACCAAGACTTATTAAAGTAGTTCCATGATTAGGCATGAGATTTTTCCCCCCAAAGTATTTTAATTTACTTAAGATAAGTAACTTACTGAAGGAGAACCCATTTTTACATGTATCATAACATACAAATTCAGTACAAAACAAAAGAACAAATAGTAGTCAGGAGCCCAAAGGATGGTGGGTAAGTGCCACCGTTTAGTTTTTATAAACTGCCCAATTTCTACTTCCTATATATTATTCCATAAGTCAAAATAAGATTTTTACTAGCAAGCATAATCTTTATCTTAAGTTTAAGTTTATTGTTTTAATGGCCAATTTTTAAACGACGTTATCTGTCTCTAAGAATTGTCAAATTTGGTTTTCTCCTGTTTTCTAAACAATCATGGTTCAACTCCAGCAAGTGACTCATTAGTGTACTTTCAAAATGAAAAAAAAATGATCACTTTCTGAGAAAACATGGAAAATCTGGCACAATAATGATGGGCAAACCTGTTTGGGTTTCCAGTATCCAAATTTTCCCTTTTTCCAACAAGTCACAGTACGTAGAAGTTGATAATTGTATGAGGGCTTCTGTGATTTTTAAATGATAACTTAAGATAGTTTCTTTTCACATTAAACGTAGGAATCTGTTCATTCCTGGCATTAGCAGTTCAATTAATTAGAGTATTTATCTGCTTGGAAGATTTTATTAACACAGTAACAACATACATGGAATTTTGCCAGGTCCAAAATTTCTGATGAGTAGATAATGGCAAACTGTCTACCAAATAAAAAGCAGCTTTATTTTCACAAAGACATCAAACCAGCACATAAGCCAAAAGATCAAGATCAGTAAGCATAGTATATTTGTTTCATGTTCTATGTACAACCCACTACAACCAGGGGGGGAAACAGGCCTGTGTCTCCTATCTTAGAAATGCCTTCAAATCTCATTCTGAATGTTTGTATCCTCCTCTATATTCTTTTTAAAAAATATTTATTTATTTATTTATTTATTTATTTATGCACGATTTGGGGTACAGGCCAGAGTTATGGGAGGTGGCAGGATTCATCAGAGACAGAGTGGGGAACAGAACAGGAAGATCAACTGAAATACACTGCTGAGGGGAGCTGAGGGGAGCTGAGGGGAGCAGCGGGAGAGGCAGGAGAGGTCTGCCGTGCCATGTGGGTCCCCTCCCTGGCCGGCAGCAGGGATCAAACTTGTGCTGCACTGGCTGTGGTCTGCTTCAGTGCTTAACCCATTGCACTACCAGGGAGGCCCCTGCCTCCAAATTCTTAAAGTCTTTAACTTCCAAAGTATTGGGAGGTGGGAGGCAGCACCATCATGAAGGGGATTAGTGTCCTTATGAAAGAGACCCTGGAAAGCTTATTTTATTAATGACTTATATGGTCCAAGTAACATTGTGTTTTTAAAAAATAAACACAGGGTCTTTTTTTTGGGGGGGGGGTTTATATATCTTCTCCCTCTTGTTCTTTTTTTAACTTGTCATTCTTGTTTTTCTTCTCCCTACATTTTATTTTAAAATAAATTTATACTTAAAGAAAAGGTAAGTCCATGTAGAATCTTCACCTAACTTGTAATGTCAACAACTTACATAACCAGAATACAATTATCAAAACCAAAACGCTTACACAGGTACCCTGCAATTAAATAAATTACAAATTTACTGGTTTTCCACCAGTGTTTTCGCCTAATGTTCTTTTTCTGTTCCAGGAACCAATAAAGATCCACATTGCATTTAGCTGTGTCTCCCCCATCTCCTTCAATTTTTGCTACTCCCTCCATTTCTCCTTGTCTCTTAGGACCTGGACATTTTGAATAAATATTGATCAAACACTTAATGCGATGTCTTTCATTTTAAGTGTTATGATGCTTTCTAATGACTTGTCAAAGGTTATTTATCTTGGCAAGAATGTCAGAGATGATTTTGGATCCTTCTCAATATACAATTATGAAGGGGAGACGTGATGTCAATTAGTGATAATACTTACCTGATGAATGTAGTGTCTGCTATTTTCTTATATACTATAACATTATTTTTCATTTATAGTTGAAAAATATCTTGAGTAAAAAACTGTGATATGCTAATATTCTGTTTCAAACTTTTATCTATTGATTTTATCATTCATTAATGTCTCTTGCTTGCAATAATTATTACAGTGCTATTTTTTAGAAGTGATTTTTATATTTCCTTCATTCTTTCTACAGTAATGGAAATTCTTCTGCAAGAATTGTACTTTCTACTCCATGCATATTTTAATTAAATCATTTGTTTATGTAAGTATGGACTCATGTATATTTAGTTTATGGGTTATAACTCAGGATTTTTCACTGTAGCATTATTTATTCTGTGACTCAGACTGTCCCAACTGGGCAGGTCCTTCTGGTTGACTCTGGTCTCCTTTTTTTTTTTTTTAGCAGTTCCTTAATTTAGGGCATCACAAGATGTTCCAGATATAACTTTATTTCCCTTGCCCCCACCCTTAGAATCAACTAAATCTCTAATGATTCCTATGTTTATATTGGAGAATAATAGTTAAGAAGCAAAATCTGGGTGCTGAGTGTGCTTATTGTCACTGGGGTGAGATTGTTTCTCAGCTCTCTAAAGACATATATATATATATCACCCCTTCCCATATACACATGTGTCATAGTTATTTCCATATCTATTTCCCCTTATAGATAGAGATAGCTAGTACCTGTGATTCCAGCCTCACACCACAGGTTACATTTTAGCCAGAGTCTTTTCATTTGTAACTTCTTTCTCTGACAGTATAAAGCCTGACTTTTAGATTTATAATGCATTCCTATATTTACACAATCTTAACATGTGTTTAATGACATAATTTTAATAAAAATTCCTGTGAAAAATAGCTTTATTATGAGTATATTGTGTATATATTGCTGTTTTTATCGTTAGTCTTATCATAGTGAAACTATTGCTTTTCAGAGTGTCTTGGGTTAGTTATTTTCTGTCCCAGTCTCCTCATGTGATTTAGTTTTCATTTGTAATTTGGTTAGTTTTACTTGTTTGGTGAATTTATTCATTTAATCTTAACTTTATTTATTTAGAGTTTGGGTATGTAAAACATTTTTGTGCTTCTAAGAGTTAAATTTTTACAAAATGTCTACTCCAGTTACTATTACTTCCTCATCATCCCTCTTGGTCTGTTCCCAATCTTCCTCTTTCTATTAGTTTTTCATTCATTTTTTCCATGTTTCTTCTGTACAAAAGAGCTCCCACTGTCTTATGTAGTGGCCTTTAGACTATTCTCAGTATTCTGATGTTAAAAAATTGCTACAGTAAATAATATAAATACAGCACTTTTTTGTTGCTGTAGGTAAATCTTCAGGTTGGAATGGGACTACTAGGTAAGTCAAAAATGTTTTAGGGATTGCCAAATTTCCCTTCAGAAAGTTTGTATGATTTTGATTCCTAGCAGCCATGTACGAGGCTGTTTCCCTACTTACAGAATATATTGTCCTACTTTTACAATTTTGTTTGATTGAAATATCATTTTAATTTCCATGTTTCCAATGATGAGTAATAAACATTTTGTCATTTACTTGAGATCTTATATTCTCTGGAGAATGGGCTATTCATGTCATTTTCCCATTAAAATAAACCCTATTTTAAAAGACCAAGATTTACCACTGGGGAGGATGCTGAAAGTAACTTTAATTATATTAAATCAAATTTTTAATGAATTGGGACATGGAAGTTAATTATTATTGAACATGGCCCACCATTGTCACTGGAAAAGAGGTATAATTTTTCAGTGCAACTAACCCATCCACTCATTCCTCTGTCTACCCTCTGCATGAACATTTAGAAACTAAAATTGACTCCTTGCTCTAAAATGCTAAGAAAAGAAGAGAGATGTTTACACTGTAAGAAAAACGCAGCTTTGCCATCCTGTTAGAACTGCATTGCTCGGTGAGGTAGTCCATGCTGTCTTTTCGGGGGAGAAGCAAGCAGTCGCAAAACAGTTCACATAGACTAAGACATGATGAACTGAAGGACGTACCTCTGATTAAAATATACAATGTCTAGTGCTTAAAAAATACTACCACCTTACTTACTAGTCACACTAGGTACTTCCTCCACTCAAAACCAAACCCTGTTTCTGAGAAGAGCCAGAGTCTGTTTACCTCTAGGTTCTGTGGCATCACTATTACCTACAAGGCAATGATTCTTACTCATCATTCGAGCATCTTCTCTCACCACAGCGAAGAAAAAAAAAGGTGGGGGTCACAAAGTAATATCATTTTACAGTTCTTTTCTGACAAGACCTGTTGAGATCAGGTTAGTGACTAAGTCTTCCACACATTTTCTTCCAGTTTTCCCACCCCCAGATCAAAATCTTCGAATAAATAGTATTTAGGATTTGTGGCTTTGGTTGGATGTTTTCCATTCTCTTCTATTAACACTAACACATTCTTTGGAATAAATGCATAACTTGTCATTCATTTACAAGAAAACTTTAAAAATGAGTTTTCCGAGTCAAATAGAAGGAAATGTTTTTACCTAATCATAGCCAAGTATGAACTGTTTATTGTGAGAAACATGAAGTCAATCAATCCAGGATAGTTAATACTGATGTAGTTCAAGGAAGCAGCATTTGCTTATTAGTCAAAACTAATTACTAAAACAGGGGCACAGTTCCAAATGCGTGTTCTCACTTTTGCCACCTGAACACTTCTCTGACCTTAAAAATCCCACACATTTCTTTAAAACCTACCACAATTATCACTGCCCTCTCTCTGGGAAATTTTCTCTGATACCCCCCCTCTCTACCCCAAATCAATCACAATTTCTTCTGAGCACCCATAACACACTATAGTCCTACTACCATAGGATTTATTTTATTCTGCCTGCATATAACTAACTCCCAATCCAAGGGATTATTAACCCATTTACCTACAGTCTTAGATAGCTATATTTTTTTATATTTGTTTACAGTCTAAAGGAATAAAGTTTCAACATAAGTTAAAACTAAGATTGTCAACATTCGGTCCATCATTTCAAAGAAAAGAAGGCCCAAAAGGGCCAGTGAAGTCCCTTAGAGTCACAAGAGTCACATGGCTGAGCTGCACCTGTAAGTCAGGTCACTGTCTCCTGGTCGAACACTCTCCACAGGCACTGTGAAGTTGCTTCTGGTTTTGATAACACAGCAATTGAACTCACTTTATAAAATGCATAGAAATGATGATAGGATATTTCATCTGCCTTTGGAAATGGAAATTTTTCTCTGAAAATTATTGACTTTCCAAGGGGCACCTATTTCCTTAAAGACCTGACAGTACTGAAAATAAGTATTGCTTTTCCAGTTAACTATGAGGCTTTCATTAGTTTCCACTTTCAATAAGGCATGGCAGAGAGCTTCGATTGGCTTGCATAATGGTGAGCTTTAACTGCCTTAACACACATGGATCTACAGTCTGGACAGAGGGAGGACAGAAAACGCTAACTGGAGCCACTGGTTACAGTTTTACTGAAGGTTTGATGGAAATGTGGTAATTTGGAGTGAATACTTTAGTCCCCAGTAAGGTGCTTGTTCTGCATACAAATATACTCACAAATAGACACGGACACATAGCTTTGTGCAGAGTGTAGTTTAAAGCCATTCCCACGTACTAGGCAGAGCGCCCCTGTGGAATTTCCAAATCTACTGACCAATACCTTGACTGCATCTTCTAGCTGTCCTGACTTTCTTCCTTTTCTTAAACATACAAATATTGAACATACCATCTCCATGTCAGCACTTTCTACTCTTTGTTAAATCTGTGAACACTGCCTTTTGCCCTTATAATCTCACTGAAATTCCTGTAAAATCACCATGAAATAGACTGTTCTGAACACAATTTGTCCAAATTAAACACAAAACAGTAATCACATGTATCAGTATTATTGATCACTTTCTACTTCATGACACTCTCCCTGCTTGTTTTTTAAAGACACTATCCATTTCTCTCTTAGTTTCCCCTCTTCTATATTTTAACTTCACAGTTTTTCTTTCAATCCATCCTCCCAAGTAGAACTGATTCTGAGAATTGCAACTTCTAATTCTTTTAGTCTCTTCTTGGGTATCCTCTTATATATTAAATTTCTTACACTGTTGAATCCTACATTTGTGTCTACTAAGAAATCCCTCTACAGTTTTAATTACATACTTCCAAGCTTTCCTAGAAAGCTTTACTTCAACGATTCACAGGTTATTCCAAAATGACAAATCTACAACTAGACACATCTTCTCCCCACCCCCAAAAATACCCTACTGAGCTCCACATTTTAGTAATATCATTCAGGTCAAAACAGTATCAGAGACACTATTTTATTAATATCTCCTCCTTGCCCCCCCCCCATACACACATTTCTGACTTCTTCCAATATGTCATCTCTTCTTGGCTATTATTGTAATATCCTTATGAAAAATAGTTCAATTACCTTCAATCAAACATCACACTGCTAAATAATAACCTCCAAACTCAAATCCCTAACAGACTATGGTTTTCGAAAACATTAGACCATTCAAGATAAATTTGATCAAAAGACCCTTTGTGATTCATCCTCTCTTCTTCCACCCAGAAAAAGAAGGAAGATGGGAGAACATGAACTTAACGTCACTTGTATACTTGAGCACACTGTTTCCTGTTTGTATGTTCTGGAAACACTTGTCCCTCTTGCCTGGATATCTTGTCTTCTTTCTTCCTTCAAGAAAGGTGGACTCCAAGGAGGTGGACCCAGAGCCACCTCCACAAGAACCCTTTCCTCAGGTTAGATGCCCCCGCTCTGGGGCTTACTAGTCAACATTTCTTAGCATAAACTTTCACACAGTAATCTTAGATTTGTATAGCTTATAACTTTTATGTATGGCAGAATCAGGAAACCAAAGAAAGCATTGAAAATTCACCCATTATTCATACAAACAATTGCAAAGATGATGGGTGCAAGAATATGAAATGAGAGAAGTATAGGTGCTATTGTGTCTAAAGTAGGAGGTAGGAGGAGTTAGGAAAAGCCAAGACACATCACACTGGTTGCCTCCAACACACACACACACACACACATTCATTAACGATTTATTCACTCCCATGACATTCTCAGTTTTGCTCATCATGAAATAGTACCACTCCTACTTTCCTCCATATACAGACTCTGCTTTAAACATTAACAATGGTCACTAAATGCCTACTGAATTGAAAACTTTACCCAAAGTTTCTGAAGTTAAATGTTTTTATCAAGACTGACTTAAACATCTAATTCATCTGTAGATAAGGCCTTCATAGAATTTATAATCTTAAAAACAGTTATGTATGAAAGTAACATATGTCAAGTAATTTTTCTTTTCTGAAAATCTGGGACATCCTTGTCAAACAGTTTCAGGTATGACAAAAATAAAGGAAATCTTAAAAGAAGGACAAAAGAACTCAGGTCAGGACAAAAGAACTCAGGTCAGGACAAAAGGAATCTTTTGAACCTTTGACTAGCCTAACATAATGATCCTGGAATACCAAAAGGCAAAAATTTGGAGAAGCTTCTATAGTATCAATCTAATGGAGTCATATGATTATACAGTTGTTTCCATTTTTGGAATGATAGGCTAATTATAAAATTTTATAAAATGGAGGAGTCAGAAAGATCTAGTTTCCATAGTCCTATGCAAGCACGCACTCTAAGTATCTGATCACATGGCCACATAAGTGCTGGGATAATGCTTCCATGAGCTAGTGCTGGACAGCCTGCTTTAGAATCCTGGGTTTGTGTGAATTTTCCATTTGGATGCAAATGTCATTTTCATTTTACATCTATGTTCTCTTTTTTTAACAATCCAATTTTTTATTCATTGACATGCCTGTGAAACTTGGGGGCTACATTTTTCTCCTATACATGTGTACATATGTTCTCTTTGAGTCCATTTCTCCGTATTTGGTGAAGACCACTGTTGTGGTTTCACATCAAACTAGACCTGGGCTTACTTTTCAGCCCTAACACTCAATAAACCACTTCACTTCACCATACCTCAATGCTTCTCAGTTGAGCACTGGAGTGATATTAATGATGACCATAGGATTGTTATTTGAATTAAATGAAATAGAATATCTCAGGATAGTATCAGTCAGAAAGTAAATACTCAATAAATGGTGGTAACAGTGATGTTGGTGCTTGTGGGACTTGTATTGACAATGATTTAGATTGGGGAAACTTCCTTCAGTCATTGTTTTTATACTTAAAGATATATTCTACCACAATACCATTAATCATCTGTTATTTGGGATGATTTTTATGTTTCTCCTCAATCTATTTAAATAATTAGGAATCATTTTGTTTGACAAAAGAATCCAAGAAAATTTACAAGAAAGGTTTTGAAGATCTTTGTTCCATCAAAACTCTGTAAGAAGTGACTGCTAACAAATTTGGAGGTTCTATTGGGAACTCAGGAAAATATTATGGAATTAAATGATTACATAATCCCATCAATACAGAGATTCACTCAACTGTACACTTGAAAAGGTAAATTTTATGATATATTTTATATCCCACATGAAAAAAGTGGGAAATAAAAAAAAAGTATAAATAAAATAACTGGACCTCAGCAAGACGATGTACAATTACAAAATTGATTCAAGATATGATTTCCCCCTCCCACCTTTTTCCTTTCCATTTTAATTTATTCTCCCCTTTGAATGAAAGTCCACTCTAGGTCCTAAAAATTATGGCTTGGACTCTTACATGACATCACAGGAAGTGTTTAAGTCTTCAGAGTCATACATTCCCAAGTTCATACACCAGCATTATTAGTTACCAGATGTGTGTGTTCAGGGAAAGTGTTTTTACTTAAACTTCATATTTCTCATTTGCAAACTGAGGCTAATGAAAGAGTATATATTTTTGTGTATATACTTTAATCTTCCTTTGGGATTGTTGTAGCAACTTAATACAAGGGAAGAAAATGAAAAGGAAAATGCGTAGGGCAAAGTTTTTAGCACTTAGAAATGTCCATGAGCAAGGGACTTTGCTGAACAGGGAATAGTACTTCTAAAATCAGGATAAGGTAGAAGGAATCCACTTGCCATTCCTATATTTAAATTTTAAAATCTGTAAAAAATGGTACATTATACACAATGGAATACTATTCAGCAATTAAAAAAGATAAGCTAGAGACATTTGTAGAAATATGGATGGAGCTAGAAGGAATTATACTCACTGAAATAAGTCAAAAGGAAAGAGAAAAATATCAGATGGTTTCACTAGTAGGAGGACTATAAAGAAACAAACAAACAAAAAACAGAGCTCAAGGAAAAGAACAACAATAAAAAAAGTATATAAAACAAGAGCCAAAAAACAAAGGCAAAAAAAAAAAAAAAAAAACAAAAGACAAAGGCATCATGAGGGGGGGGGGGNAAAAAAAAACAAAAGACAAAGGCATCATGAGGGTGGGGGGGTAGGGGTTGAGATGAGGGCAGAAAGAGTACAAAGGACTGGGGTGATGGTGCACTGGGGGAATGGTGGTGGGAACTCCAGGGGGACTATAGTTGATAGCAAATATGTATACATAAATTAATTTAATTTAAAAATAAAATAATAAATAAATTTCAAGATCTGTAAATGTAAATAACTCTCTTAAAGGTAAATTCTAAAACTTTACATTTATTAACAGTGTTTCAGATTCACATATCTGGAAAGAGAAGGCTATAAAGGCCAAGCCTGGAAAATCAGGGTACCTTCCATTTTCTACCACATGCCTGATGCGGTCACTGACACCTCACGCTGGAGACTATGAGTAGTTTTTGCTTAAGAAGAGGTGTTAACATGATGCCCACTTGTTTGTAGAGAGCTCTTTATTTTTCACTTTTTGTTTTAAATCCAATGTATTATCTAGTCACTCAGATTTAGGGCTACAGTCCAAGTTGCAAGAACCAACATCACACCTTGGTCATTTTATTAGATAATAGGTTCAACTATCAAAACTAACATTGAAGGTGAAAAAAACAGCCTGCACTTGGATGTTAATTATGTTTTAAAAGACACACACACACACTTGTGTAGGTGAGACTGAAAGCATATACACAAAAATATATCAGTGGTTGTTTCTTGGTGATTATTTTGTGGTTATTGGTGATGAGGAAGAGAAATATATGGTATTGGACAACTAATTCTGGAAGTGGACTTTCTCGGCAAGATTTCTACCACTTATGAGATCTCCCTGATGGTGCGAGGGGTTAAGTCTCAGCACTATGCAGCTATCCACAGCCACTGCAGCACGAGTAAAATCCCTAGTCAGGGAGGTGACCTACATGGCATGGCAGATCTCTCCTGTCCTGCACACTGCCCCCTTAGTAGTGTGTTTTAGTCAGTCTGCCTGCTCTGCTCCCCACTCTGTCCCTGTCTGTAATGAATCCTCTCACCTCCCGTGACTGTGGCCTGTACCCCAGTTTCTACATATATAAATTAAAAATCTTTAAAAAAAATGAGACAGGTAAACTTTCTAAGTCCTAAACTTTTGCTCTATGATTCCAAAGGTATAGTTTAAAAACATACTGAGTCTCACACGCAGACATACATCTTTAATTTTTCAATTAATTTTACTAACCTAGTTAGAATAAAATTATATTTAAAGGAATGTAAACAAAAATGAAATAAATTTACTGCTTCCTGTGGATTTTTGGTTCACTTTTTCTTTCAGGAAGCAATTTTTGCAGCTTCAAAGCTAAGTCATTTGAGGACATCAAACCCTGACCATATTTATACAGTATGACACTTAGCAAGCTGCAAACGCAATCTGAAATTGCTTTCTCTAAACCTTTTTCTCCCACACACCTTCACAAAGAAACAAACAATAGATGTAAATATCTATTTTCAAAAGGCATTTTATCTGACATCATTATCTTCCTCAAAGGAAAATATCCAGGCTTTGAAATTGTACGAGGAAAGAAATTCAAAATAGCACGTGCTAAATCATACAAACTAATTTTGAAAAAACATTGTTGAATATTTTACTTCTTTTTTCAAAAGCCTATAATAGTTCTTGATAGTCTAAAGTAGAACTTCCAGTGTTTTCAATTTGGCAGTCAAGGGAAAAGACAATTCTTTATCTAGTTTTATGGTATAGTTTCTGTAATATTACGTCATCCATAATTACTTCAGGTCCACAATGTACAATCTCATATTTGAAACACTTGGTGCTAGGTATGTGCTGTGATTTAGGCTTGGGAGCCCACTGTGGTATTTTTTTTAAGATTTTTAAAAATTTATTTATGTATACAAGAGCTGGGGGTACAAGCCAGAGGCGGGGGTTAGGGCGTAGGTGAGAGGATTTACCACAAACAGAATGGGGAGCAGAACAGGCAGGTCAACTGAAATACACTGCTGAGGGGAGCAGCAGGCTAGGCAGGAGAGGTCTACAGCACTATGTAGATCCCCTCCCTGACTGGGGATCGAACTCTCACTGCAGTGGCTGTGGAAGCCCCACAGTGCAGTGCTCAACCCTTTGTGCCATCAGGGAGGTCCCCAATGTGGTATTTTTTAAGTAATAAAGTTTTTGTATACAATACTAGCAAATGTCTGTCTGTTGGGGCAGCACAGATAATAGCAACACTGCTATTTCTGCAGGAAAATCTTCAACTGTTCTCCCAAGTAGAATAAATAAAGATTATAAGCAACATCATGTCAATTCAGGTCAGGTTGTGCCACCAAGTAAGTTTGATGCAAACGTAAGCAATGATGAATTTCAGGACTTCTTGGATTTAGAAATTACAAGGTGAATTACAAGCCTGCACTTCCTTCATTTGAAAATAGTTTGAAGTTTTGAGCCTGTGTTAATTTTCTTTCCTTATCAAGAATGTCCTTGGGATCACTTCTAGTTTATTAAACTGTGTCATGGACTAGTCCAAATGTCAACTCATCCATAAAGCCTGAGGTGGGGAGCACGGTTCTCTCTCTGATGTCTGTATGCCTGTGTCTCCCTCTGGACTGGAGAGAACATTTCTGAAGGCACAGCCCTGTGATCACTTTGCCTGTGTTCATAGATAGGCAACAAAACCAAAAGCTGGCTTTTGAAAATAAGCCCACTACTGAGCTAAGGCGAAAGGAGAGAGAAGACACTGATTGCTAATATCAGAAATGAAAGAGGACATCACCTCAGCTCTAACAGACATAAAAAGATAATTAAGAAATATGATGAACCACTCTATGTCAACATATATGAAATGGAGCAATTTCCCTGACAGACAAAATTGGCCAAAACTCACACAAGAAGAAATACTCAATCTGAATAGGTATGTTTGTGTGTGTATATATTACATACACCTACAAATATAATATATACATAAACATATATATTTCAACATTAAGTTAAAAATGCTTTCCAAAAGGGGAGACAGGAGACTCACATGGGTTACTGGTGAATTTTACCAAATATTTAAGGAATAAATTATTTCTTGACAGTCTTTTTCAAGAGATAGAAAGAGAGAAAATACTTCCTAATTCATTTATGAGGCCACCATTATTCCAATACCAAAATGAAACAAAGACATAACAAGAACAAAAATACAAAACAATACTTCTCATGAACATAGATGGAAATCCCTCAACAAAAACATTTAAAAAATGAGTCCTATGAAGCATAAAATGCATGATGCACCACAACCAAGTAGAGTTTATCCCAGGCTACTCAACATTTGAACCATGCAATTACAGTTGAACTATGAAAATCTCATTCAACATTTAGAAATAAATTAATGTAATCCATCACAACAATAGGCTAAAAATAGAAAAAAAACCAACACATGTTCCTATCAATATATGCAAAGAAATCATTTGACAAAATCCAATATCCATTTGTGGCAAAAAAATTCTAAGCAAACACAGAATAGAGTCGAACTTTCTCTATTGTATAAATATCGATACAAATCCCACAGTTTCTGGTGGTGAGGAGGACGCCAGCACGCTCCTGGGAACACGTTTGAGGGATGAGTCGTGGAGCAGGTTTGCAAGGTAAGAATCTGCCATTCAGTGAGCAGCACTCTTGCTATTCATCAGCAGTAACACACAAGCATGATTGATTATGTGACAATGCAGGAGAAACAGGGTCCAGGGGAAACAAAGGGTATTCATCTTTAAGGGGAACAGGACTTCAAAGGGATCAGAGGGTAATCAATTTTATGGGGAACAGGGGAGGACATGTAGGCCACGCATACAGGGAGAACTTTCTGTGCAGGTGCTAGGTGTAATTTCCAAGCTACTCCCAGACCGCCTTGACCCTGACCACACAATCAGTCAACGACTACATAGGCATCCCCAGCTGCCTGTGATGTGGGCCATTGTCCTAAGGCAGCCATGCAGGAGTGCCTTGTCCAATTCTTTCACACACACACAGGTGCACAGAGAGGCCATGTGCACACAGGTGCAGAGGCCCTAGGTGGAAAAGAGGCCATGCACTTGATATCATGCTTATTGATGTGAAGCTTCAAGCTTCCCATTAAGAGGGATAACAAAGTAAGGATATGCTTTCACCACTGATTTTCAACATCACACTGGAAGGCCTAAGAAGAAATAAATAAAGAAGGAAGAAGGAAGAAAAGGCATATGAATTGGGAAGAAAGAAATGAAACAGTCTTTGTTTATAGATTATATGATTGTTTATGTAGAAAATCCCTTTAGAAATAACCAAGAAACCTCCTAACAAGAAGAAGTGATTTTAGCAAAGTTAATCTATAAAATCAATGGTTGTGCCAGTAATGAGTATCTGGAATTTGCAATATAAGAGCACATTTCAATTTGTATTTGCAAATAAAAATAGATATATATATAACAAAATATGAGAAAGGATGCAACCTATAAAACTCTGATGAAAGGCAATGAGGACACAATATTGTCAGGATGTTAGTTTTTCCTGACTTGATCTGTAGATATAATGCAATTGAATCAAAATTCCATCAAGTTATTTTGTGACTATCAACAAACTAAATCTTAAATTTATGTAGAGAAGTAAAATACCAACAATAGCCAACAATATATTAAAGGAGAAAAACAAAGTCAGAAAATTGACATTATTTAATTTCTTTGTTTTAATTTTAAGATTATTTATTTATGCATACAAGAACTGGGGTACAAGCCAGAGGTGTGGGGGTAAGAGGATTCACCAGAGACAGAGTGGGGAACAGAACAGGCAGATCAGGTCTCCCCCCTGGCCGGCAGCAGGAATTGAACTCATGCTGCAGTGGCTGTGGTTTGCTTAACCCACTGCACCACCACGGAGGCCCAGCAAAATTTAATTTCAACATTAACTATAAAACTACAAGACAGTGTGTTATGGGGGAAAGCATAGGCAAGTAGATTAATGGAACAGAATAAAGAGTCCAGAAAGAGACCTACATAGTCAACTGATCGTGACAAAGGCGCAAAAGCAATATAATAAATCAGTCTTTTTAACAAATGGTAGTCAAACAATAGGACTTTTACATGCAAAATATCATACATATATCAAGATACAGACCTTAAGCTTTCACAAAAATTCACTTGAAATGGATTTTAGACCTGAATATAAAATGCAAAATTATAAAACTTTCTAGAAGATAACGTAGAAAACCTATATGACCTGGGATATGACTAGGCCATAGTTTTAGATACAACATGAAATGCAGAATCTATGAAAGAATATACAAAAGAAACAACTGATAAATAGGACCTCATTTAAATTAAAAATGCCGGCTGTATGAATGACAATGCCAAGGGGATAAGAAGACAATCACATACTGAGAAAATATTTACAAAAGACTCATGTTAAAGGACTGAATCTCAAACTCAACAATAAGAAAATGAACCACTCAATTAAAAAATGAGCGAAAAATCTAAACAGATACCTAATCAGCGAAGATATCTAGATGGCAAATAAGCAGATGAAAAAATTTTCACTATCATTTATTAGGAATTGTAAGTTAAAATAACAATGAAGTGCCACTACACACTTACAAGAAAGGCCAAAATCCAAGACACTAACATGAAATACTATCGCTGATGAGACTGTAAGTAGTACAGGCACATTGAAAGAGTGGCAGTTTCTTATAAAACTAAACATACTCATGCCAACACTTGTATACCCTGGTATTTATGAGTTGAAAACTTATATTCACACAAAGGCTTACACACCAATGTGTCTAGCACTTTCACTCATAACCGCTAAAACTTTCTGTCAATGGATGGATAAACAGTGATACATCTAGACAAATAGAATATGATTCAGCACTAAAAAGAAATGAAACTACCAAGCCATGAAATCACAATGAGGAGACTAAAATGCATATTAGTAAAAACACCAAACTGAAAAGACTCCCTACTATAGCAATCAAACTCCATGATTTTCTGGAAAAGACAAAACTATAGAGATAGTGAAACGATATGTAGGGACCACATTTAGAGAGGGAGGGATGAATAGGTAGAAGAGAGAAGATTTTTTAGGGTAGTGAAAATAACCTGTGTTACATTGGTGGGTACACATCACCGTACAATTGTCAACCCAGAGAATGTACAATACAAAGAATAAATCCTGTGCTTTGGTGGAGGGTATACAAGAAAAGGAGCTAAGGAGAAATTGCATGTGGCGAGTTTGGCCAAAAGAATTCTATTTACTCTTTTTATATCTTTAACATATTTAATAGTCTTGATGACTTCTGGGATCATTTTCTGTAGAGTTGGTGATCACATGCAATTTAAACGAAATTTTGAATGAATAAATGAGGAAACTATTATGTACAGTAAGGTGTATCAGATAGATGAGATTCCCTTTAGTGAACACTTGTCTCTATGTCACCTAAAGTTCCTTGAATTTAAAGGATATCTAATCATTATTTATGGACTAAATGATGAATAGACCAAAAAAATATTTACCTGTAGGTAAAAAATCAGGACAATGAAACCAAGTTTGTATAATCTTATTAGGATTCTGGAAGCTCAGGTTCTCTTCCAGATACACTTTCTGTTTCGGGGTACCAGTGTTCTCAGCAAGACTTCCCAACACAAGACAGCAGCTGGAACAGCAGGTGTTTGTGATATATCAGACAAGATGCCATTGAGTGAAATCAGACAATATGACATTGGAATGGAATCACTGACTTACTATAACAAACTCAAAAATGGTCAGCCTTTGTGGTCTCCAGACCACAGTTCAAGTTTGAGAGAACCAGTGATCACAGTTCATTATCACATAGAGCACTATGTACAAAATAAGCTATTGCAAGTTGAGACCTGATGCAACAGGAATACAGCAGTGAGTCTGGTACTGGCTAAGAACTCTTGAAAAATGTTTCTGTGTTTTGATGTTCAGAAACTCCATCTCATAAGTGAAGCTAAGAATGAAAAATATTTATAGCATGGAAGTCACTTAATAATATGAGCTCTTGGGACACCAAACCTCAAAGACAACCCCCCCATGCAGCTCTAAATTAGGGAACAGAGAAAGGGCCAGGAGTGAATAGGCACATTTGGCTCTAAGCCAGGGTTCCAAGCTGTCTTCAGCCATCTAAATCACGCCTGGTGGCATGGAAAGAGAGATGATAAAGAGAACATTCTGGAGTAGAAATGAATCACAGTACAAAATAAATAAAAATGGATCAGCATTTAATTGAAGGGTAGGGTTACTTGGTCACAGTCCCCTCATCCATTAGCTCCCATGCCTTAAACGACTGGGACTTTTCTACCAAGGTGGGAAAGTCAGGACAGGGGCCTACAATGACCCAGGCAACTGTCCCCTGGGCACATGGCTATTACACGCTGTTTATGTTTTTGCTGTGTATTTTACGATTTCCTACTCGTTTCATCCATGTTCATTTTTGTTTATAGTGTGAGAGAGTAATCTAGTTTCAAACTTTTGCATGTCCAGTTTTCCCAGCACCATTTATTGAAGAGGCTTTCCTGCCTCCAATGTATACTCCTGGCTGCTTTGTCTTAGAGTAACTGTCCATAAAGGTGTGGTTTTACTTCTGGAATCTCAATTCAATTCCATGGGTTTGTATGTCTGTTTTTGTTCTAACATCATACAGTTTTGGATTAGTATAGCTTTATACATATATATATTTTACATACTATATATATATTTCTAACACCACCATTATTCCTTTTTTTTGTCAGGATGACTTTGGCTATTCAGTCTTTCGTGGTTCCATATGAATTTCAGTAATATTAGTTCTATTTCTTTGAAGAATGCCATTGAAGCTTTGACAGGGATTGCATTAAATCTCATACTGCTTTGGGTAAGATGGCCATTTTGATAATGTTCATTCATCCAATCCATGAATAGAGAATATTTTTCCATTTCTTTGTGTCTTCCATTTCTTTTAACCATGTCTTATAATTTTCTTTGTATGGGTTCTTCATCTCCTATGTTAGGTTTCCTTCTAGGTATTTCTTTTTTTTTGCTATTTTTTTTTAAAGATTTATTTATTTATGTACACAAGGGCTGGGGTACAGGCCAGAGTCACCAGAGGTGAGAGGATTCACCAGAGACAGAGCGGGGAGCAGAACAGGCAGATCAACTGAAGTACACTGCTGAGGGGAGCAGCGGGCACAGCAGGAGAGGTCTGCTGCGCCATGTGGGTCCCCTCCCTGGCCGGCAGCAGGGATCGAACTCGTGCTGCAGTGGCTGTGGTTTTGCTTCATAGTGCGCCGCCTAACCCACTGCGCCACCAGGGCGGGCCCCATTTTTTTTTTTTTTGATGTGATTGTGAGTGGGGCTGGTTTTCTTGATTTCTTCCTCTTCTAGCTCATTGTTTACATACAGGAAGGCAGCTGAATTTTGTGTATTGATTTGTATGAGTGTAAACCTGCCTCTTTGCTGAACTAAATTATTATTTCAATTAGTTTTTTAATGGAGTTTTTAGGGTTTGCTATGCATATTGTTATATGCAAATCGTGATAGGTTTACTTTTTCTTTCTCAATTTAGGTTCTTTTTATATCCTTCTCTTATTTAATTGCTCTAGCTAAGACTGACAATACTATGTCAAATAAAAGTAGTGAAAGTGGACAACCTTGCCTTGTACCAGATCTGTTTTATCCCTTGGTTTGTGATGTAACAGATGGAAAGAATTCAAGAGTTCAAGTTATCACTAAATAAGTAAAACTAGAAAATATTAATGTAAAAAAAAGAATATGAGCTATTATGAAAGTATACTGATCGTAATCTTGTCTCTTTTTCTTACCACTGTGGGACCTTCCCACACTTCTGTCGCTACCAAAAATGTGATTCTAGAACTGATCTCAAAGTTGTGAGTATTTAATAAGATTCTCCCTAGAAGCATTTTGTTTGTTTTTTCTCTTTTTTTTTTTGAAAGCATTTTGAACAGAACTTATCACATAGAAAAATTCCCAATAAATGACATGTCAACTGTAAATATAGCAAGTTTGGAATTTTTTGTACATTTTACACAAAACACCTTAGACATATTTTGACAAACTGAAAGTTCCAACAGGTGAAGTGAATATAAGCATCAAAAACTTACTGATTCTTCACCTAAGCAACCAGAAATATTGTCAAATGACTATTTATAAAAGGGAAGTGTGAATTTGACGATGCAAAGACAAATCAAAGATAGCCTCGAATTCGGGAATTCACCCTCTACTAGTAAGGGCCAATAATAGCAAGTGTGCATTGAACGCCAAATGCCAGGCGCTTTCATCTGGAGTCACTCCTTTAACCTTGTAGCGCAACATGTAAAGGGGGCACTGCTTGTGTCCTCATTATACAGAAAAGGACACTGAGATAGAGAGTGCTCAAGTAATTTTCTGCAGGTTACCCAGTTAGAAGCAAATTGATGCTAGGATTCAAGCCCTAGCAATCTGGTCCCAGATCTTGCTGTTAATCACTACTCTACACTCCCTTATCACTTCATGAAAATTAATCCAGCACAGTGTGCAAGGAGAAAGGAAGAGATCAGGGAGATAGGAAAACCAGTTATTGAAATCCCCAGACAAGTATAACAAGGACCAGAAATACACAGTAGCCACAAAGCTGAAGATTACAGAATAAAGGAGAGACCCAAGGAAAGGAACTAACAAGACCTGATGGTTGTCTGTCTCTGTGGAGGCAGGGATATTTGAAACACTGATTCACATGTAGAAATGTTGGAATTCCAACACTATTATCTGGTGCATTCACCTTATATAGCATAAGTGATTCCATCTCCCTAAAGTCTTCAGCACTGCCCTTCGTCTTTTAACCAGTCTTTTAATGTCTAGATACGTCTGCCATCATTTTTCAAAACCTATTTCTAAACCTAGGATTCCTAGTTTCTGTGAAATGAGAATATATAAAATCATCAGAAAATTTAAGCTGAATTCTTAATTTTCTGCTAAGTTAAAAATTGCCCTTTGTTAATATCTGAAGGCTTCCAATTAGAGTAAGTATTGCTGAAGGTAAACTTTATGAAAAACAACAATGCTGACAATTAGCAAAACGGCCACAAGATGGCAGCAAATCACAGTATAAAAAATGCCTGAGCAAGCACCCTCGAGGGCGCCTTACATGACTCTTAGATTTCATGTTTTATATGTATTGATATTTTGTACATACTAATCAACAACAAAATCTCAAGTACCACCATCTCGGGATAGCACTTCACAGTTTACAAAGCTCAGAGTCCCAAAGTTTACATTTCTTTTTCAGATCTGATCCTCACCATCACTCTGTGAATCCGTAAGACCAAGATCACGACTTTACAGAGAAAAAGCAGTTACTCTTGATCCCAAAGTATCTCAGAAGCCCCGAAGAGATAAAACTCAAAAGCCTTGTCATTCCTTCTATTAAGATTTGCTCCAGATTTCCCTTGGAATATGAGTATGAAAGTGGATGATGACCTTAATTTCAGTGGGAAAAAAATCTTTTTGATAGAATTGAGAACATTTTCAAGGAATGAAGGGCTGTAAGAAATCCCCCACCATAACCAGAGGGAAATGTGGGAAAGAAAGAATGACTTTATTTTTATATAACAAAGACTGAAAAAAATTCTTAGAGAATAATAAAAAACACAAACAAATCTGGGGGGGGTGGGAGTAAATTATCCTCTTGAAGATAATGGTTTTGGTTTTCTAAGGTCTTGCAACAAATTACAAACACCTGGGGACTTAAAACAACAGTTCTAGAAGTTCAAAGTTCACAGGGCTGACCTCCTTCCCAATGCCTTGAGGAGACCCCTCCCTTGCTTCTTCAGCTTCTAGCTTTTCTCTGGCTCAGATATTGTTTCTGACTAGTAGCTCAGTCTGCTTTAGTTTTTATGACATCTTCATAGAAACATGTGTTTTCACTTTTATTAGTGGAAAAGTGGGTTGAAGAGTCCGATACTTCCATTTTCTACCCAGAAGGGACACACACTTCTGGCTAAGCTGGTCACCTGAGCACATCTTACTTCAAGTGGGAGAAACATAACATTCAGAATTATAAAAGAAGCAGCTCTTGGGGAAAGGAAGGGCAGCTGACCACAGGGAGCTGCCTCTATTATTCTCATGTTGTGGTTGGGGAGGTAGAGACACAGAGAAGTTACTCAAGGTCACACAGCCGGTAAGGGCAGAACTAGGATTTGTTTTGTTTCATCCTCTTATTTTTCCTTCTTTTCCTGAAGTACCACTGCTTCCCAACACTGTACATATGATTCATAATTCAGAGGTTCACACAGATGTGTGTCCCCACACCACACCCACTACCAAAGCACCCGTGAGCCCCCACTGGAGTCTATCTTACCATGAGGTTTGAACTGGGGTCTGACTCCAGATCAAACACTTTCTTTATTAAACTTATTCACTGGATGACACCCAAATGAAATTGGACTTTATTTCACAGATACTAGGGAGTTACTGGAAGGTTGTTATCGGGACAATACAAGTCAGAGTAATATTTTAGAAAGATGTATGGAAACAATAACAGAGGAGGGACAAGACAAAGGATGTTAGGTCAATGGAGCGACTGTGATGGTTTTCTTTTCTTTTTTAATATTTATTTACTTATGCATACAAGCACTGGGTTATAGGCCAGAGGTTACAGGCACTGGGTTACAGGCAAATAAATAAGTAAATATTTATTTACTTATGCATACAAGCACTGGGTTACAAGCCGGGGGGTGAGAGAATCCACCAGACAGAGTGGGGAACAGCACAGGCAGATCAACCAAAATACACTGCTGAGGGGAGCAGTGGGCTAGGTAGGGGAGGTCTGCTGCGTTGTGTGGGCCCCCTCCAGAGCCGGGGTTAGGGATCGAACTCATGCTGCAGTGGCTGCAGTCTGCTTTACAGTGCGTTGCTTAACCCACTGCGCCACCAGGGAGGGCCCGCAACTGTGATGGTTTTCAAAGGAAAATGGAAGACCGGAAGACCTTAAACTGAGCAGAGCCTGGACAAAGCCTCGTGAACAGGGGCTAGATCTAAGGGTGACTAAGACTCAGAAGTGCAGAGGCCCTAATAAATAAGTAGAAGTAAATGATGATGCAAAAGAGGGGCAGAATGTAATGAGCAGGATTCAGGCTGGGTAACTAGGAAGACTGAGACACCATTTATCAAGACAGGGATGTAAGTCCAGTCTCAGGTTGGTTGTGTTTATTTGCTTTTGTTTTCAGTGGAGGGGGAGGAACATAAGCGGTTCAGATGTGAGCATGCTGAATGTGAATTGCTTGTGAAAATGTAAGTGGAGAGCTCCAGCTGACATTTAGGTATGTGGATTGTATATTTATCAAAAAAGAAAGAAAAATATTTAGATAAATATTGGGAGGATAGGCCATGCAAAAGAGATGGTCCAAATCACAAATTGTGTGATTGGTGACATTATCAAGGAAGAGAACAAAATATAGGTAAGGATAGAGTAACCTCTATGGAATACGGAAATTTAAAGTATCTCTGAAGGCAGGGACTTGATTATAATAACCTCTGATGTCTCAGACTAATTTGGGCCTGAGTCCAAAAGATTTTCCCAATAAGCTTGGCTAAATTTATGAAACAGAAACTACACCAGAGTGTACACCATCTGGAAATAAGATTAAGACCCTCTGTATTGGAAGCACCAGACTGTCTCCATCATGTTAGAATGTAGGTTCACAAAGTTCACATCCTAGAAATGAAGACACACACACACACACACACACCATTTTTACCCTTTTACAAAAATACTTTTATTGCTTGGGGCTTATTAACAAAAGAAGAGATGATTAGTGTAAGTATTACCAATATGTCTCAGTAAAACTGCTTGTCATCAGCTTATGCCCTCTTAAGGATTCCAAGCTGGAAGCTGTGCCCTTGGAGGACTAGGGAAGCAAATGACGAAGTAATGTGGGGAAGGGAGTGGAAACAGACCGGGAGTTCTATTCATTTAGGGTTCCATGATTCCATTAACCTTCTGATGCTTAAGAGCTTCTCCACACCTTCCAAATTAGTCTCCGCTTTCATTTCTACCATTGGGGGGGGAAAAAAAAAAGGATGTAGCTTATTAACCACACATAAACATCTGCCATTAAACTGCTCCGAAGCTATTATTGTTGTTAACACAATTAATGGGCCGTCACTGTCAAATGGGAAACCCTTTCTGCGGGAAAGGCAACAATGACTTCGTGAAATTGTTTTTCTGTGCTCCAGCAGAAAGGGAGGGATTCTGGTTAAGTCACTCTTTCTGCAAACATCGCTGCCTGTGAAATCTGCCCAAAAAAGAGCTGATCATATGCCTGTTATCCCAAAATAGCACCTTCCTCCATTATGTCGAGGTTCAGCGCAAAACTGACTCACGCAGCTCCGGGATCGCTGCCAGAGTGAGGCCAGCACGCGAGGCGGCTGCAGCCCCAGGCGCCGCGCCGCGGGAGGGCACGAGGGTCCAGGGCATGCCCCCGTGCCCGCCGAGGAGGCTAAGCTTTTGGTACCCCTCTTATAGAAGAGACTCACTTATGAGGGTTCTTAGGGCCTATTGAAAGCAATCTGTTCTACTCCCATTCTGCTCGAGTTTGCCCCCTCTTCCAAGCTTGCGCACCGTTCCCGCTCCCCCCGCCCCCCACACCCCTTCCTAAGTGGGTTATCTTCTGCATGTTTCTGTACTTGCTCCTGAAAACGAAAGCAAGTCAAGTAGCTCCTTCCACCCCCAAGGCCAGACCCCCAACTGCAGGACACCGCAGCAATCTGGAAGTTCTGTCTATCGGGTTCTCACCTGGAGGTCTGCCCTGAGCCCCTCCTGGAGCGACTCATCTGCCTCCCGGGAACTCCTTAGGAACCTCAGGTTCCACTGAAGCTCAGGGTACCATCCGTTGTCTTTACCTGACCAGGGAACTTCCAACAGGAAGTCCTGGAGTCTCTGCCAAGGACCCCCTTGCCCTGAGCCTCTTGGAGAGGCTCTTGGGTCTTAGAGCACAAGGTGAAGATGAGAAGGGTGTTGGCTGGGGTATGGGATACAGGGGCCAGGGTAGACCCTATTCTCTTAACCAGTTAGAGGGCATCTTGCTTTTGTTTCCTTTCCCAGGGCAACTCCTGATCACCCCAGAACCTCACCTTGGCCTCCAGCCCAAACCATCTTAAAATGTGGATTTTATCAAGGACTGTGTGGCTCTTGGCTGCTCCCTCCATCCCAGGTGCCGTTACCCTTGGCCCACTGCTGGGTCAGCCTCCCCCTGGCACTGCATCCCACACCCTGTGCCTGGTAGAGCTGGAATGAGACTGCTGAGGCTCTGTGGACGGAAGGACTGCACTTGGATCTGGGTTTCATTTCTTTTCATTTTGTTAAAGAAGAAAGCAAACTCAGTAAACAATCATAAGCAAGCAAAAGAGTTGAAATGTAGGAAAGATTTATCCTCTCTGTATTTGATGGTATTCTTGGAGAATATGAAAAATCAGACCAATGGTTCGCTTCTGTTTACTCATCTGAAATTTGGGTTCAGGGAAGTTGGGTGTGCCCTATCTTAGCAAAAGCAAAGGAACTTTCTGCTTCACCCTTCTCCAGCAAAACAGCAGAGGTTCTTACAGCTGTTTTCTTTATAGTCTAGCTATAATCTACTAGTCTTAGCAAATTCCTTATCCATCTCTGAAATATCCAGGGTCTAGTATGCAGTGGGCAATTTACTGAACAAATAAATAAACCAGAATTTGGGGAATAAGTTAGGAAACTAGGATTCACCTGAACTCTCACATAGATTCTGGATGAAAGTTATTAATAAACATAACTCCTATTTTCCTTCATTCTTTCCTTGATCTTCATTTCTTCTTGAAAGGGATTTTGTTTAATTGTAGAAAATGAGCTCTTTGCCTTCTATCCTTCCAAGAACATAAAACAGACAACCTTCTCTAAATGATTCTTGGTCTTCAGCACTTAGTTAGATTTTATTCTCTGAGTACCCAGTTCATCTTCCTTAGGCCTATTTGAGAAATTCTTTTAAGAGGAAATCCACATGATCACACACAAATTCAAGTTCGATGTACCTATTGTTGCTTTATGGTGCTGATAAGGTTGTAGGTAATTTAGGAAAGAATGATGGGAACTAACACTCACCAGAAGGACATAATAAAGGAAAATGTGCCATAGAGGAGTAGCCAAACTTTTGTAGGAACCAGCAAAAACCAAAGGATACAAAGTTGGCTGGTATAGTATATCACCCTTTTATTTAAATCTAAGGACTCTGCTGAAATTATGTACCAACAAACACCACTCACTGGATCTAAATACAGTAATACAATGATGCAAATTGTCTTTTAGGTTATTTTGGAAATTCTCTACTAGAACACCTTCTTGGAGCTATAAGAACACACAGTAACCCATTCACAACTCACACTAACACTTCTTGTTTCTCCTGTAAAATTAAAAATGCAGAGAGACTCAATGTCACTTTATAGAACATTTTAAAATTCTACAGAAAAAAAGAGAGGCCATTGCATTTCATCCTTACAGTTTTTTCCCAATCATCAGAATTGTTTTACATGAAATGTAAATGAAATCATTGATGAAGGAAGAGAAAGGAGAGTGAAGGATGATGGAATGGCTCTAGGGATGAAGGGATAGTATTTAGGAAAAAAACAGTGAAAGTCTGAAACAATGAATAAAGGTACCAAGGAATGCCATTCAACATTTGCTGTAGGAAGGTAATTTTGAGAAGATGTTTCCTGTTTAGGATAGGGGTTCTTATTCTCAATTCTAATAGAACATACCCCTGGATTGGCCTTAAAAAGAGTCTTGGGAAGAAGGAGGTGGCGCCTTATGTAGTATAAAGAAAAAAAAAGGATAGTTAATACACATCTGTAATGATAACTTTTTAATTTTATTTGTCACCTTGACTGGCCCATAGAGTACCAAGATTTGGGGTATTTATAATTCTGGTTGTTTCTGTAAGGACATTTTGGACGAGATAAACATTTAAATTGGTAGACTGACTAAAACAGATTGCTCTCTGAAATGTGGGTATGTCTCATTCAAACAGTTGAAGGCTTGAATAGAACAAATATATATGTACGTGTATATATTTGGTATTTCTCTGAAGAAACTTGATTGCCGCAATACCCATTCTTTTTATAATACCCACTAGATAAAATAAAGCTCAACAAAGTAAGGATTTGTAAAGATTACAAAATAAACAGGGCAAGAAGGTGTTTTAAAGTGTCTGACTTTAAGAAAATTAACACTGTTGATGTGTCAGCAACATTAGTTGCAGCTGACATCATATCCTTCCACCTACATATTCACCGAATGTCACTTAGGCCTCTTCGAGTTGGGAGCAGAAGTACAGTAACAGGATTAACCTACTTCTCTACTTCCCCAGGCTTTCCAGACCAAAGGTCATTGAAGCAAAGGCCCCTGTCTAGCCACACTCTAGTCAAGGGAATCCGGAAATACCTTTCCATTCAGACTGACTCCATCATTCTATTTTAGGGAGACATCACATAGACGTATCAAATATATCTGTATTTGGTGTATCTCCTGTATCTTGGTGACTCCTCTGAAATTCACATTTCTACCTACTTTATCTAAAACCTAATCATAAAATCTGAAAGGAATGCAGAAGTTAGCTAGACAAGATTGTTTATTTTCAACATGGAGAAACCAAGTTCAGAGTGGGGAAGGTGACCGATCTGTACCATACATCATCACTAGATCTGTAAAGCCCAAGATAACATAATAAGTGTGGTTTGATGTCTTGTGAAAATCTATCATTTTGATCCTTTTCCATAGACTTTTTTTTAAAGAACAAGAAAATAAAATCCAGTAACTCCTGGACTAGCACTGCCCATTTGGCAGTATTTATGCCAATAAAATATAAGCCAACTCCTGTCACTGACACCAGACTCATAACATAGGCTGTCACATGCACATTCAGATGGTGCGCTGATTCCCATAGCTTCACATTGGGAAACGGGGAAGGGAAGGTGCAAACGTTCAAATCGCTTAGCCTGAAACTTAAGGATGTCCATGATCGGAGCTCAACGTACTATAGCACACACCTCCAATAATACTGAGGAGCAAGACACTGTGCTTGGGGAAGCAGATCAAAAGTTTCTTTGAAAGCGACTCCTCCAATCATACTAAGGCATCAGGTGACTATGGCAATATCTCGATGGCATTCTCTTAAAAGAAGTTGAGTCATAAGTACCCGTCTAAGCCACTCCCAAATTCCTGGCTTGCTGATAGTGAATGTTTGCTTTAAGACACTAAGTTTTGGGGTGACCTATCAGGCAGCAATGGATTAGTTAGACCTCCATCATCAGATGAATAGATAAACGAGCTTAGTATACCCACACTAAACAATTTATCCAACATGCTTGACATCTCAAAATAATTACACTGAGTGAAATAACCTCCATCATCAGATGAATAGATAAACGAGCTTAGTATACCCACACTAAACAATGTATCCAACATGCTTGACATCTCAAAATAATTACACTGAGTGAAATAAGCTATACATAGAGTACTTACTGTATGATTTCATTGCATGAAGTTCTGGGAAAGATAAGCTAACCAATGACAGAAAGAAGACAGTGGTCACTAAAGATGGAGAAGAGGCAAAAAGGAAAAGGAAGACTACAAAGAGGAAAACAGATATGATTGCTATATTCACTAGTTTTATTGTGGTGATGGTTTCATGTCAAGACTTAATCAAATTATATTTTGTGTGCCGTTTATCATATGTCAACTCTGCCTTAGTAGAGCTGTAAAACAATTAATAAAAAGATATTTCCAGGGCTTTGACCGTGTCCCGGTATACTCAGGTTTGGGGTGGAAGACATTAACTCCCTTTGCCATCACATTCCTGCCCTGGGAAGAGGGCGCCAGCACCTGCAGGAGACTCTCGGAAATGTCATGCTCTCTGACTCCCACTAGAGGGCGACAATGCTAGAGTCTTGTCTGGTTTCTTTTTCTTTTGTTCCAACTGGTCGTTAGGTTTGCCTTTGGTATCGCCCCTTAGCCTAACTGCTTTCTAATTAATATCTGTGTATTTAAGAGCTACTGGGAATCTCTTTTCCAAGTGATTTGGCCTAATGATAGGCTGTTACCTTATATATAACTTGTAAGATTGTTAAGGTTTCAACTGATTATTGAAGCAACTGTCACAAAGGTACTTAATACATTGTAATTATTATGTTAATATTATTTTTATTATTTTGAACTACATGCTATGATAAGGAAAAAAAGATAGTTGGAAATAAATAACTAAGGTTTTGTTTTTTGTTTTTTATAAATACCTTTCTTTCCTCATGGGCACTTAGGAATTGTACTTTCACCATTCAAGTAACCTTATTTTTAAATAGATAAACCAGGTCACTGTGGGAAGGAAGTGATTTGGAGTTAAACATTAACAAATCCTCCGGGAGCTCAGGTAGTTGGATAATGCTCTTTTTCAGCACCTTAACACAGCCTGTCTCTCCTTAAAAAAAGAAAATCAATCTTGCCTTTGGGTTAGAAAAGTCATGTACAGGGAGAGGAAACTGGTTTTATAATTTATAGGACAATTACACATGCACAATCTCATTTCATCTGCACAGCAACTGTGTTGTTAGAACGGGAGCCAGGGAGCCCTCTCACAGGGGAGAGAGCCGAAGGTAAGTCGGCAGACTGCGCCTTATCAAATAGAAGCACTGTCCTAAGTCTTGTACATTTTCCACTGCACATGAATGGTAAAGAAGAATGGCTGGTTGGGAAAGAGCCCGAGAGATGAGGTATTACCAGGTGGTGCAAGAGCAATGTTTTATTAAGTACTCAGGGGAAGCCAGGTCAGCGTGTGTATTATTTGAAATAGAATAGCCTCTGCTTGTAAAAAGAGAATGATTAAATAAATCATAATTAAATCCATCAGATGAATCCTTTAAGAATAGTTAATCAAATGACAAAGAACCCACATTTTAATAATATTAAGTTGGAGAAACAAAATAACAGCTTTTCCCAAATCTGTTAGCAGACATAGGACAAGAAATACATCAAAATATGAATTATTATAGCTATGTTCTTTCTGGTGCTGAGACTATAAATGGTTTTTGTTTCTTTATTCTATTTTATGCTTTCCTATTTTTGAACGATGAACATCTATTGCTGTCCTTAGTAGAAGAAAAAAATTAGGTTTTTTTTAAATGAACAAATAGTTCCATGCATGGTTTCCTGTATATTTGGCCCATTGTGCTGTTGTATTCAAATCCAGCAGGAAAATCCTTACAAAGAGTATCTGTAGCAAGTGGAAACTTGATCCTGCCAGGTTTACCTGGAATACTGTGTGCAATTTGGCAATGTTGGATCTGAAGCTGGAACAGAGAACAAAGGAAGAGGAAATTTTGCCATATGGCATACAGGAACTCATTTTAAAACTAGGCATCTTAAATGGAGATAAATTAAGACTTAGGAGATATGATTGAAATTTATAAAATTATAGATATGAAAGTCTGAAAGCCACTAGATCTATGTGGTAGCAAGTGTTTGATTCCTCTTTCTAACCTCATGGTAACAGGCATAGTACTGGCAAATGGTAGGTGCACAAATTAAAATGTAGTTTGCAGGTCGAGTGAACATGAATTTATCCAATATATATTAAAATACTAATGGGGGTTGTTAGAGGAAGACCTAGAAGGATATGTCCTTTTTAAAAAGAGATCATTTTTCTGTAATAATAAGCAGTAAAGGTAAGGAAATATTGGTTCCAAAGAAAGGTGAAGGCAGATAACAAGTTCTGGTTAAAAGGGTGATGGGATGGGGGTGAGATTTGAGGAACACACCACTTACAGTCACCCCATCATGAAGGATGGTCACATTCTCTACGGCAACAAAAATATATTTTTTGGTACATTAATCCAGAGAAGAAAGTCAGACTCTAGTTTCCAGAATAAAAGCAAATAAATAATAACATAGGCAATTGTGCTGTTTCTATAGCAATAACAGCGTTCCAGGCACTGTTCTCAGTACTGAGATGTGTATATTTTACTAATTTTATTCTCCCAAACATCCCTGTTCATAGGTATTTTCTTCTTCTTCCCAGTTCCTCCATTTTATTGTGAAGGTACTGAAGCTCAAGAAGGTTAAGTGAATTCAGCCCGAGATTACACAGTTAAGAAGTACTACCGTCAGGATTTGAACTATACTTAGGGTCTTCAGGCTCAAGAGTCTGCATTCTTCATCCTCAACTATCTTTCAAGGGCAAACAAAAATAACAATGTGTACACTTACACACCTAGGAGGAACTTATTATTAGTTGTTCTTACTCTTAATTCTGCAGTAGTTTTACCTCACAAAGTAGATTTGTGAGCTGGGTATGTGTCCTCCCTGTGCATCCCCCTAAATTCCCATTCCCGTAACATCCAGTGATGTTAGCGTCACACATTAGATATTGTTCTGCTAAGATAGGTCTGATCTTTCCATGCTTGACATTCATTTCATTTAAAAATACTACCCTTTTCACTCAGAATGTCGGATGTAATGAAAGAACAACTCTCCGGACAATTAATAAGAAAATAAAAACTGGGTCACCATATGTGAAACATTTTGGGGATTTGATTTTAGCTCTTCTATCACTGCAAAGTGAGTAAGCTCATATTATTCCCACCTGCAAAGGAACAGCCTTCATGAACTACATTTTCACCACTTAGAAACACACATACACTTTCTATAAGAATGCTCAGCCCATCTGCTCACATTTAAAAATATAAATCGAAGACCTCCCACGCTGCCTGATTTGTAAAATGTCTATCACCAAATCTTTATTCCAGGACTTCTTCAAGTCTATGTTATCTTTTTCTTGCACTTTTCTTTTAATGCTTTTCATTAGTTCTTTTTCAGGTGCCTGATGTTCATCATTAAGGTGTCATAGACAACGAACGGTAGAGTTCAAGCTTTCACTGTTACGTCCATCTATGATATATCTTTCTTTTGAGGGAAATTTTTACAATTTGGGAAAAGGTTATTGTGCAGTGTGGCGCTGGAATTAGGGTACTCTATATCCACTTCAGGTACAAAACTTGGTGTCAATAACACTGAGAAACAACTCTTGAAAATACAAATGTGTTTTTAGTGACATAAGCCAGAAAATGAAAGATAGATCCTGGATGCTTTAACTCATCTGCAGAAAATGAATAACCAAAGAACATACACAGGCAAAATACAGTAGACCTAGTTCTACCTGGTTACCAGAAGGAATGGGGAAGGATAGAGGAAGGGAAGGGCATCAAGGGAGGTAATGGCAGGGACAGTGTGATGGAGGGTGAGTGGAACATGTACACATATGGAAAATCAAAAATGTAACCCCTAAATTAAAATAAAATTTTAAGAAATGAAATTAAAAATTTTAAAAAGAACAAATTTTTGCAGACAACCCTGGTTTAAAGTTTTTTTCTTTAAGACATGTTTAAAAGACTAAAAACTAAATTGTGGGCCCCGCTAGTGGTACAAAGGGTTAAGTCTCAGCACTATGAAGCTATCCACAGCCACTGCAGCACAAGTTAATCCCCAGCCAAGGAGATGACCCACATGGCACAGCAGACGTCTCCTGTCTGGCCCTCGTCTCCCCTCGGCAGTGTATCTCAGTAGATCTGCCTGTTCTGCTCCCCACTCTGTCTCCGGTGAATCCTCTCACCCCCTGCACCTCTGGCCTACACCCCAGTTCTTAGATGCACAAATAAAATAAATCTTAAAAAAATTGTATCTACATATCCCTGAGCAAAGGGGTAGAGGTAATTGTTGGGGTTTAACCCCTTCTATACCTATGGAAAAAAATACCCCCCCTGGGCAGGCCAGGACCTCTAAGGATTGTGCCATTATTGTTAGGAATCATATTTCGTTTTCTAAGAGCATCAGAGTTAACATTCATTGATTCATTCTATTTGATTGAACAGAGTGCAATTTGCTGGCCATTCTCATTGGCAATGGAGAGACACAGAGATGACAGCTTGTGCTCACTGACCTGAGGGACTTTCCAGTCTGGGGAGAGAGGGAGGCCTGCACTGGGTCTTCTGACACTCAGCTCAGCACACATCCTTTTTTGTTTGTTTTCGCTTGAGTCAATATTGGTAGACTACCTTGTAGATGATTGGCAGGTAATGATGTGTGCTATTACACCACACCCACCACCAAACACCCTAAATCAGTGCACGTTCTTTTCTTTGTTGTTGTTTTTGTTTTGTTTTCATCTGACACACGCAATGTTGTAGTTCACTGCTTTCTCTGCTTATTTGTTTACTTCCTTTTGTGAAGGTCCTTTATGCAAGATTTTATGCAATGAACTACTTCAAATTCCAAACCTTGTGCCATTTCCCTGACTATAGAAGTAATAACCAATGGGTGATGTTAGAACGAGTTACTGGAATTTGTCGTGGAAACTAGATGTCTGTATTTGCAAATGGTGCTGAAATTGTTATCTTCAAAAATGTGATCAGAGACAAAAAGTGCTTCCAGTTTTCCCTGAAGTTCAACTCAAGATTTTTAAAAATCTTATCATAGAGCACTGAAACGCGTCACCTTTGCTAAGGGAATGTGCACTAATATTCAAATATTGGGGTCTTAGAATATGGAAGTTAATCCATTTATGCAGTTGAGGGCAATCAGTGTGCATCCCACATGTGAGAGTTTTCAAAAAAAATGCTTCTCAATAAGGAACCTCAAATGACATTCTTGACGTGTTGGTTAATGTTGAATTGGTGTTGGGTTGTTTACTGAAAATGCACAGTGCATTTAATACTAAGGAAATATTCAGAGATGTGTCTAAAATGTTGATTAAAGTGTTCTCTTTATATAATAGAGAAAAAATTATGCACAAATATTCAACAAAAAAGGACTGCTTTATTATAACGCTGTAATTACATAGATAATTGTCCTGCCACTAAACACTATATAGAAGAATAGTGAGCCAAATCACAATTTATTACTAATGAATAAAGTCAGTGGAGAAATATATGATCCAAAGTGTGTTAAAATATACAGCAATGCGTCTTTTTAAAGAGACAGGAATGACGTCTCCTCTCATCAAGCGCTCTGTGTTATCCCTCCATAGCACATATGGCTTAGTGCCCTTCAGTCCCTGTCCCCACTTTATTTCAATTGTTAGTTCATTTATTTGAGAGAAAATTAACTCTTCAAAAACTTCCGCTCTGCCTGCCCTGCTAAAATCTCTGGTACCCATAACTAAGACACAGGGTTCATATTAAAAAAACAGGTTTATGAATGGAGTAAATAAATTGTTTTATTTCCTTCTTACCACTTATCTGGATTATACACAATTTCTTCTATTTCTTTCACAAGTAGAAAAAAAAGATAAATGTTGTATATGTTGTTACTGCCTTTGAGGATCTCGTTAAAATGTAAATGAAAACATCTTAGACAAATTCAAAATTTTCCACCCTTCAGAATCCAAATGGCATGATGATGTCTTAATCCATCTGAGGAAACTATAATTCAAATTTTTCCTACAGCTTTCAGAATCTAAATGGCATGGTGAATTTTTAATCCATCAATGTGATGAACATATTTACCTCTAAAATACCATCACATTGAATTAGCAAAAAGATGATGAGTAGATATGAAATGCCTTAAACTATGGATGACTTATTCTTTTGGGGGGTAGTCAAGCATTCTGATGAATTCAATGCTTTACAACGATAATATTCTGCTACATTTGAATTGTTCGTGATTTGTAGGGAAGAAAATCATGCTAGGTGCCGTAAAACAGGTTCCTACCGAACCCTAGACTATGAGAGCTAGGTATTAACAGCCATGCAGATTTTAAAGGGTTCAACATAATTCGCCTTTGCATTAAGCTTTGCCTTTTTATTTCAGAATTATTCAAATTATTACAGCTTTAAAAAGAGCTTTAAGCTTTTAAAAATAATTTTGGCTGTGTATTTAGAATCTCTATAAACTTATTTTTAGATTTTTAGCAGATCTGTTTTAGACTATTAATATAAAACACAATTTTATGTGGGTTTTTTTTTTTGTCTCCTTACAAAGTGCATACCATAAATACAAATGGGAGTAACTGGCATTAAGAGGGAGAAAATTATCTTTTTAAAGTTTATATCAATTTCTCAGTTTAATAGAGAATTGAAAAGGATAAACTGATCTTTGACAAGGATGAAGCCTTCTAGCTACTAAGCATGTTAAGCAAAACAAAACCAAAAATGAGATATTAAATGTTATGTTAGAAGTGAAGGCAAACATGGGGGTGTGGAGCCAAGATGGCTTGAATAATTCTAAGGCAAGGTCACTGCAGAACTGATGGCTGGTGATTGGAAGATGGGGCAGGTAACGTGTCCATAGCTAATACAAGAAACCCTTGTCCCACCATCCTTGTATGTGGGCCTGTCAATTGTAAGTAGCCTGTTCGGACACTGATTTTTGTTACCTGTAGTTCTGCATTCCTATGCAAGGTCAGAACTGCCTGGTCAGTCAGTCATAGGAGCCAAACCTTACAAGGCGCCTTTCAAGAAGATGTGGCTTATATACACGATGGAATACTATTCAGCAATCAAAAAAGATAAACTAGAGCCATTCACAGCAACATGGAGGGAGCTAGAAGGAATTACACACAGTGAAATAAGTCAGAAGGGAAAAGAAAACTACTGGATGGTTTAATTTATAGGAGGAATATAGAGGAACCAAATAAGGCATCAGGGAAAAAATAATAATAATAAACACAACAAACAAAACAAAAATAAACTGACAACTCTAAACCAGAGACACTCTGCAGGGGAGGAGGAGGGAAAGAGATCAGAACTAGGGAGGGAAGAGCACAGGGAACTGTGGTGATGTGCATGATGAATTGGTGGTAGAAATTCTATGGGGACTACACCTGAGAAAAGAAAGCAAATGGTAAAAAATGAACAATGACGTAAAATTTAAAAACAACAAAAACAATGTTCTTTTTAAGAACCAAGAGCACAAAGCTCGATAACTCTGGGAAGGCTATGCCTCACAGGTATGACCAGCAACACCTGGGGTGCTGAGGACTCTTGTGTGACAAGCGATGCCAGAAGCTGATCAGTGGAAGCCTCGTTGATAAGATTGACACCATGGCTGGGGAGCAAGGGCTTGATCTCAGTCACAACACCAAGTTATCAAGCAGATTAGAAGTGCCGAGGGGGGCAGGCTCACAACCCCTGATACTATAGATGACAGAGCACATTTTCTAGTTTCACCCCTCCTTTCCTTTTTGTTCTCTTTCTCCTCACAACTGATGCTGTATGATTTTTCTACCAATAAAAAGGCTAGGGATCTACCCAAAGGACGCAAAAACACAGATCCAAAAGAGTACCTATACCCCCATGTATATTGCAGCACTATTTATAATTGGTAAGACCTGAAAACAACCCAAATGCCCAAAAGTAGATGACTGGATCAAGAAGACGTGGTACACAATGGAATACTACACAGCAATCGAAAATGATAAACTAAGGCCATTTATAGAAACATGGATGAAGCTAGAAGGAGTTATACTCAGTGAAACAAGTCAGAAGGCAAGAGAAAAATATCGGATGGCTTCACTTTTAGGAGGCATGTGAAAGAACAACAACCACAACAAAAAATAAAAAAGAAGAAAACAAAAAAAACCAAGAAAAAGCGAAAGGAAATGGGAAATTACAACCAAAACCAAACAAACAAAAAACTCAACCAGATCAAAAGGTCAAAGATAAACCAAAGGGTTCAATGGGGGCAGGAGCAGAGGGAGGGGAGGGCAAAGACAGGTATGAGGGCATAAAGAGCACAAGGGACTGAGGTGATGGTGCATGGGTGAAATGGTGGTGGGAACCCCCTGGGGACTACAAATGATGTCATATACAAATAAATAAATCTTTAAAAAAAAGAAAAAGAAAAAAAAAGGCCAGGATCTTGCTCTTCGCAGAATCCGGCACCCTACAGCTGGCTCCACGACTCCGGCTTGTCAGTGCAGTGTTCTCAACAGAATACTTGTGAGCACAGACGAGCGAGATGCAGATGCCTGAAGTGAGTTCAGAGACTTCTGCTTCCTTGCAAGCTTCCTTTAACCCCAGTTGTGTCATGTTAATTTCTCCAGAAGAAGACACCTAGGCCCATGCCTTGCACTTTCTTCATTCCCAGCCCTGACACAAACGTGCACACTCCAAACTCTAGGTTGCTCACCGTGATTGTCTGATTTTGTTTCTCCTTCATTGCTCTCTCGTCACATGAAGTCTGACCTGAATGAGATTCTGACTGTTTCTCCATCTTCACAAACACACTTCTTCCTTCAAGGGCTGACATCTCATCACTCTTATCAAGTGACACCTGACTACTGTGGGTCATGTTAATTGCTCCCATTTCTAAATCTTTACACGCTGTTAAGTGATACTCAGTTTGTCATCGGCTTTTACATTTCCTCAATTAGCATGAATCCTTGAGTTCTTTCCCAGTCATTGGTGAGCAGGACTCTCATTTTCTAGCACATTCTCCACATCACATCCTAGAATAATGTTATTTCAGTCGATGTCATTTTGTCGTATGTTGGATGAGAAAAAAAAAAGATTTACAGCGGGGGGCCACTGTGTGTGAGGAGTCTGAACACTGTCCCTCTGTCTGCATGGCTTTTCTCTGAGTATCCTAGTTTCCTCCCACATCACGATGTTGTGCAGGGTCAGGGTCGCTGGCAAATTTCAGAGCAGCAAGCGTGTGAGCGCCCCCTGCCGTTCAAGGGCATCCTGCGCAGGGCAGTCGCTGCCTTGAGCTCAGAGGGGCCAGAATGGAATGAATGGAATAAGTGGGTTAGAAAATAAACGAGTACAAACTACTGCTTGATATCAGGAGAGTTTGGGAGGGGGCTGGGGGCAGGTCCTTTGTTTAGAAGTTTGGTAATGTTTTTGTCATCAGAAATAAGCTGTGGGAACTTAACTCTTGTTTATATCAATTAGACAGTGGTAAAGTTGGTTTTGTTCTATGTAGTTCTGCTTAAAGTTGCAGTTCCAAGAATCTGTCAAGGATATTAAATGAGGACTTGCTGCACTGTGTGAAAAAAGTACACAGGACATAAGCTGACACATACTGATTGTTTAATGATATATTGCTTGAAATAGTTTATACTTTTCAAAGCTTCTTCACAATATGACCTTTTTCTAAAGAAAATATCATTGGTCCTGAAAGGATAATTTTAGCAATGAGAATGAGACTCCCATTGAAGTCAATTGGGTTTGCTTTCATGGGGCTTTCAGCCATTCTGAAATGGTAAGAACATTCTCAAAAGTCAAGACTTGGGTATTAAGTCATAGGTAACAACAGAGACAGATTAGAGCAGTTTTGAGCTTACAAGTGCCAAACTATTTCTAAAATGGATCAGAAAAAATATAACCCTAAATGTCTGGCTGCTCTGCCTTTACCTTTTAGATCCTCTGACCTCACAGCTACAGTGTCAGCCTGGCCACAGCCAGGACTCCTGAACTTCCCCTGGCTGTGCCCACAGTGGGACAGGTGTCCAGAGGAGACATCACTTCCAGGGTCCTTGCTCTGGACATCTTTTACAAAGATGTTATCTCCAACCCTTGAATATCAAAATGAGCTTGTTTTATAGGTCTCTTAAAATCTGGTTCTGAAATAATTATTTCACCTTTTTCTCTGGTAATTTAAGTCCTGGGGAAAATTTGGTCTAACTAGCTTCAAAAAGCCTCCTGCTCTGAAGAATAAGGTTCTTCTGACTTAAAAAAGAAATCTGAACTCATAATCTCTTTAAAAATATGTCGAAACAGCAAACTGATGTACCATGGAATCATGGGGCTGAATCATTAAAGTGTCTCTGAATTCAGTAAGACGCCATTTCAGGCATCTGGGATCAGCCTTGTCCCACACCTCTAGTTCTTAAATATTTCTATGTTGTGTTTTAGAAGAGATGGGGAAAAAAGTACCAGCAGACTAGCCCCAGTTTGCTGTTTCCTTGATACCACCAGTAATCCTTCAATTCCCTAGTCTTTTCCATGCTCCACATTTTCTCATTCACGTGTGGAGAAACTCTCCCTTTTTCTCCTATCTACCTTTTCTTATTGGAGTACCATTGGCTGACATCATTGTTAGTAATTTGGAAGTATAGGATCCGCCCTTCAGGTGTAGCGCCACAGTGTCCCCACCACCAAAGCACCCATAATCCTCTACCATAGTCCATTGTGCTCCCCCACTCTACATTCACCCCTCCCCTCTTTTCTTTATTACACTCGATTTTCTTCCACCTCCTGTAAAATTACACCTATCCGTATATGAAAAATATTATTTGCACTTCCTTTTTGTTCCAGTCCAGGAAGATAAAATTTTAAGAATTTCTGTCGTAGTGATCCCTCTGGGAAATGAAGTCCCAGAAAGGTCTAAAGAGCTGTCGCCTGAGGTCTCAGTCCCTCTCAGAGGTACCTATGAGCCCAGAGGCTAACTGCGACTTCTGCGTTCAGAGTTTGAGGTTCTTTTTATCTAATGGGTCACCTTACCATTGCTCCCAAATCAGGGTTTGCCTTCATTTGGTAACACTGGAATTTTAGCACATTTCCTATATTCATCTTCCATCGCTGACTCTGTCACCAAAATTTATAGACAGATTCTGATATCCCTGCCCTCCCATCTAGGTTGTGCCAGTCTGTCTTGCACTGTCTGCCCTGTCTCAGTCAACTTCTAGACTCTTTCCTTTTTCTGCTACCTCTGCTTTGCCAAGGCTTCTCCGCAGACCCTGATCTCTTAAGTAAGTTATTCCTCAGGTGGCTTTTCCTCTATTAAGCAATTCTTGTAAAGCTGCAAACCAAACTGTGCTCCTCACAGAACGTCATCCTCGTCTCCAGACATCTGCCCAAATACAACACTGGCTTTTCGACAGTTTATGCCAGGCCCTCGCTGGGTGCTTGGCTGAAGCCAGCACCTTAATGAAAGACAAAATGTGATTCAATTGTTTATAGGTAATTCTCATTATAGAAACAGGCTTATTCTGTTGGAAGCAACATCAAGTGAAGAAAGGTCACCCTGTGTTCAATAAAGTAAGAGTGGCAATAGCAAAAGCTAATTCAATAGTTAAGCCACAAATTGCAAGCTAAGTCAGTTCACTCTCGGTCAGTGCCAAATAACTTGTGTAAAGTGTCTAACCAATGCTGGGCCTCCAGCTCATGTACACTTGCTCTCCTTGTCATGTTAGACTTCGCAATAACCTTGGGAGTAAGAGAATACAACCTTTGTCTGTCCATCTCCAAATCCTGTATGTCCACAACCTATAACGAAAAGTGCAGCTTCAGGAAGTAGGGGTTGGGGGCCATTTTGGGGTACATTCAAACTCAACTCTTGACTGTGGTTTGGTCCCACCTAGTGGCTATCTCCTGCTCCAGTGAATGTCCTATGTGAGCACAGCCCAGGAGCTGTGAGGACTCTCTCACAAGTTTAACCCAAGGAGATTGAGCCTGACAAAATCAGGGGACTCCAGGACCACTCCTCATCTCCCCACTTCCTGAGGAGGGGTTGTGCACCTTCTCTGCCTTCCATGAACTCCCTGCACACACACCCTCACCACCATCCAACCAAACAGTAGCTGTAGTGGGAAGACTGGAGCCCACGCTCAATGGCCTTGTTTAGATGTAGGGAAGGGGAATGACTGTCATTACAGAAATGGCATATTACGTCGGCGAGACCAGCTTGGCTGATGAAATCCATGATTACTTACATTGAGTGGAAGATATTTCTATATATTTATATGAAATCTAAGTACATTTCTAAGTACTAGGGAAGAGAGCATGCAATAGTAGCTGTAATAGTATATGAAGATAATATATTTTATTGAGTATATCATAAAAATTCAAGAGCTGAATAGCGGAAAGAAAAAAAATCATTATTATCATGGCTACTATACATGAAAATCCCAAATGCATGAGTGAAATGGTACCATAAAAAATGAATGATGGAAAAGATAATTATTGCTATGCACTTGTGATCAACTGTTATGAGGAGGAGTTAGAACATATAGATGAGACAGGCATGAGTGAAAAATAACATGTAAAATCCCCTAAAATTGATCCAGACAACTACCTAGATGAACTGGAATCTTGAGGCAGATAGAGTTACCTATATTGCAAAGCCATTTACTGGGCTTTTCAAATTTATAAAAGGTATATCTCTAAACCCCAACTTCCTCATCTACATAGTAAAACCTGTCTCACTGGTTAGAAAATTAAATAAAAGAATGTAAATAAAGGATTCAGTATATTGTCTGGTTACATAGTAAATTCTTAATAAATAGCAGTTATACAATTAGCTGTTTTATTGACATTATTATTAAAATAATTAATTCAGAAATGGTGCTGAAAAATGGATTTGAATATCACCAGAAAGAGCTTAAATGCCATAACACATACTCTGTTTCAATATAACCTCACCTGAACTTAATAGGGACTGGAAAGTCAGCAACTAGACCTCTATTTTTTTCAAATAACAGTATCAGAGAGTAAATTTTATCTCCTTACTTTAGTAGAGAAACACTGGTAAATATATTTGAGATCCTATAGAGATTCATTTGTTTCTACTGGAAAACTAGAAATGCCTGTAGACTAAACCAAACTCATTTCCACTTATTTTTAAATCATTAAACTCTTACAAATGATCTTTCTATCAAAAAGTTAACAACTATGCTGTTTGTTAGTATCCATTTGTACATATTCCCCCCCGTGTCTTTCTTCTACAAATCTAAAAAATTATTATTTTGTAAAGAGTTTAACACAATAATGCTTAAGTCTTTTGGAGTCACTGACCTGTGGGGAGGGTCTTCTCAGTATAATGTGGACTAATAACCCCTATACATGCATATATGCATAGTATGGGTTGTTATCATGTATTATATATTATAGTACATATTTACATATTATTGTAGCACATACTTCACATGAACACTATATATATACACTATATATTCATTATATATCTTATATATTATATACATATACATACACACATGCGCACATACACATGCATTCACCCAGGAATTCAATGTAGGTAACTCTGCCTCAACACTCCAATTGATCTAAGAGTAATTGGATCAATTTTATATATGTATGCACACATATATATGTGTATATATATACACACACATACGTACACACATTATGTTACACAAATATACTCATATGCAAAATATTTTGTCTAAATTCTGGAGACTCAAATCCTAATTGAAAAACTCAGGTCTTAAGTCAATTTCAGAATCGCTTTATTTCTTTGAAGATTAATGCCAGAAAAGCATTCAAAGGGAAAGTACTGTTCATATTCTCTCCATCTAGCACTTCTCTCAGTAAAAAGATACCAACTTCTTGGACCTTCCCTAGTGGTGCAAGGGGTTAAGACCCACACTGTAAAGAATCCGCAGCCACTGAAAGCATGAGTTCGATCCCCTGCCAGGCAGGGGACCCACATGGCACAGCAGACCTCTCCTGCCTCTCCCTCTGCTCCCCTCAACAGTGTACTTCAGTCTATCTGCCTGTTCTGTTCCCCACTCTGTCTCTGGTGAATTCTCTCACCTTTTCCCATACCTCTGGCCTGTACCCCAGTTCTGGTATGCATAAATAAATCTTTAATAAATAAATAAATATTTTTTAAAAAAGATATTACCGTCTTGTAATAATGGAGTCACTCAACTTTCAATATAGAGCTAGTTAAGAGTGGTATTCACACTGGTTACCAATTAGTCCTATAAGGTCATCAATCAGAGTGGATGCCTTTTGTGCTTTAGGCCTTTCTGGAGGGCCCAGCTGCCCCAGAGTTAATCCATTAAGTTCTGGAACTGTGGCAGCTTGGAGCAGAGCACCCTGGCAGAGGTTAAGGTGCTGGCAATAGAACAGTCTGGGGCAGTGAAAAATGGTTATGTTTCATTATTGTGATGTTTAGGACAATAGCATTGGTAGGTGCCACATGAATTACAGCTCTGCTCAAAATCATATCAAGGTACCCTTCCAAATGTGAGGAAAGGAAATGGCTCTCCATCCTAGCTAGGCACTTTCTTCATAGCAGATGACTGAAAAAGACAAGAAACAAACTCATCTCCCCTCCCCCACCACCACCCCTTTTTGCCTATTTTATTTAGTTATTGCATCAGAGAATGTTCCTGATTTTCTTTGGGCAGCTATGATTTCTTTGGATTTTATAGCACTTTTTAAAAATAGTGACATATTAAGCTGATAGTATATAATAATAGTAATGTATTATTATTTACATTATCTTACTTTTATAAGTGTTTTATTATCTTATTTTATAAGAAATATTATATTATTTTATAAGAAAGTCGATTCTTACACTTTAGACTTTAAGGTATTATTTTACATTGAGCAATTCTCTTTATTAATGTAACACACTAGAATAAGATATTATTTACCTACTTTATACATGGAGATATTCAAGTTCAGAAAGATAATTCACTCAAGTCTACACAGGTAGAAAACTGGAGATAGTATTCATATCTAAGTCTTCTCATTTGAGTTCAGGACTATTTCCATGGCATTAAAGCCTCCAAGAATTCTTGAGATTTTTCTCTATGCATAAAGTAAAGAAGTAATTCACAATGTTCCCGAGACGAAAGGAATGAGACATATTATCATTTCACTTACTAGCAGTTATAAGTATGTGTATGATCACCACTTGAGATCTGATACCAGATTCTTTCATACCCAACTTCTGAGATTAAAAGAGGTGTGATTGTGGTCTCTGAAAATCTGTGTCATCCTGGTGTAGAGTGGAGAGTTTCCTATTTTATTAGCTTATTTTCAAAGCTTTGCCATGCAAATGTTGTGCTTAACACACACACATCAGCTTTAGTTGCCCTAACAGTTGACTAGTTGCTCTAAGAGTAGGTAACAAAGCACTTACACAGGCACATTGTGTCAAATTGCCAGGAGATACAAAATTCTCAGAGACTGGCAAGCCCCAGCGTTTTGAAATGAAAAAGAAAGTAGGCTAACAAGATCAGGGCCCCACGTGTAGCTCTCAGAAATTCTATTAGCCTGTTCCGAAGTCTAAGTCTTATCAGAGGCCTGGAGTGTCTGATACAGAGCGCCTGTTCCATAAGTTACTCGGGCAGGCAACAGTGTTCAACTGCTGCAGGGGTGGGGATGGCCTGCCCAGGAAAAGCTGAGCCAGGAGGGAGGTGAGATCCCCCGAACTCTCTGAATGACAGTGATGGGCTTAAAGTCCCTTAGCAGTCACCTTTAGTCCCTCACTTTAAAGAGAGAGTGACTGAAGCGTAGAAGATAGAAATTATTTTCTCAAGGCCACACGGTGGGTGGTGGTAGTCACTGAAAATGGGAGCATTGAGGAAAGGACAGCACAAGTCAGCACTACATTTATGGGAAGAGTGGGATGCAGAAAGGAGAAAAGGAAAGAGAAAGAATCCTTGTTCAGCACTACCATATGCCGGGGTCACTGAGAGAAACTCGCATTTCCGTTCTCTTCAACCTGGAGCTTTGCATTGTCTGTGTGACTATACAGATGAGGAAAAAAATCATCTTGGGAGAGTTTTTAAAAATTGCCCAAAGTCAGTAGACCATCAAGTGGTAAAGTGGGGACTGTGACCCTGCTTCTTTCATCTCCACAGCCTTTCCTCTTTCCATCCTACCTCTATACTCGATCTAAAACTCGAGCTACAGTTATCCAATTCATGCAAACAGTATGGAATGAATGTCAAGTCCAGACACCCTAGTGATTTATTCTGGGGCTAGTTTATGTATAGAACCAGGGGTGTGTATCAAAACAGAATGTAGAGAAAATAGAGAGAGAGCATAAAGAGAAAAAAAGTAAGTCCAAATGGCCTTGCATACCGCTGGGGCTTTTTATATATGAGCTAGCTCACTCAGGAAACATAGTTCTCAAGAATTTAAATTCCTATAATTCGTTTATTCTTAACTAAAACTTGTGTTAATATGTCAGAGAGTTCAGAATATTTCTTTAACATGTGAAGTTTTTTTTTTTTCCAGCAGCAAAATATTTTTCTTTCCAGCAATAGAAATTGGATAAGGTAGACACCTATGCATTCTAAATCAAAAAGCCCACAGAAGTCGAGTACTGCTTGAAATTTGTCAAAAATCATTTTCACACCTGTCTTTAAAATAAATCTCCTCCTTTTGCACAAAGAACAGAAATGGAGGGAAGTTTGGGTCTCAGTTACTCCTGTTCTACTATTTCTGGACCACACATCCAGCAGGCGATAACATGTACCTTGCCATACTTTCTTGAATTATTAACTTTGTGAAATACATATTTCTTGACCTCAGATCTTAACCCTTTCTAAAGATGACACCGCTGACGTGTGGTTCTGGCTTGATAAGGCCCTCAGGCCAAGTCAAAGGTCCTGAGAATCTCTTGGACACTCTGCTGGTCAGCTCAACTCAGAGCTCCTCTACATTGCCCTTTTCTGCCATTTCATGAGAATTCTATCTCCTTTGTGTTTTGAGTGGGTCTGACTCACTACTCAAAATACATCCAGAAGCTGATAACGCCTTGCCCTTCACCACTACCATGATGCTTCACTCAGTTTTTGCAATTGCCTCTTCACTGGTCCCCGTTTCCTCCTCTGGTTGTCTGGACACCCTCTGGTTGTCAGAATGTTAAAATGCAAGCTACAGATCATGAGTCCTTGCTCTGTAAAACTCTCCCTTGGCTTCCCCTTTACTCAGAGTAAACGCCAAAATGCTGACATGGTGCTGTGAAGCCATGTGAGGTGTCCTTCCTTCCATCTCTCTGACACTGGGCTCCTGCTGACTCTTGAGTTGGGCCTCTGCACAAACTGTTCTCTTTGCTCAGATAGCTATCGCCCCCAGACATCTGCCTGGTGTTGCCCCCACTGCCTCCAGGTCTCACCAGTTATCCCATTAGAGAGCTCTCCTTCCCTCACAACCACATCTAAAACAGCAGCCCTAACCCCTTTGTGACACTCCTTGTCTCTTTCTCTCTGCCCTTTATCTCCAAAGCATTTTTACCACCTGACCTATGTTTATTTGTGGGGTACTTATTGTGCAACTCCAGTATCAGCAACTTAAATTCCATCATGAACATGCTTTGGTTTTTTGTTTTAAACATTTATTTATTTATTAGATTTATTTATTTATGCATATAAGATATGTACCCCAGGCCAGAGGCACGGGCGGGTGGGGGGAGGGTTGAGAGGATTCACCAGAGACACAGTGGGGGAACAGAACAGGCAGATTAACTGAAATACACTGCTGAGGGGAGCAGCGGGTGAGACAGGAGAGGTCTGCTGTGCCATGTAGGTTACCTCCTGATCTGAGGCAGGGATCGAACGCATGCTGCAGTGGCTGTGGTTTGCTTTATAGCATGTTGCTTAACCCACTGCGCCACCAGGGAGCCCCGAAAATGCTTTGTTTTTTTTTCATTACTATATACCCAGTGCCTGGTATACCTTATAGACTCAATAAATAATGGTAGGATGAGTGAAAGAATAAATGAATGAAAAAATTTTAAACTACTTGGCTGTCAAACTTTGGTTCTTGATATACAAAATCAGTATTTTTGAACTGAAAAAATAACACAAAAATCCTGCATTGGGCTTCAAGACTATTTCCCTTAGTACAACTTTAAAAATCTATTTTGAAACTCAAAGCTGAGCATTGATTTCTTTGTTTTGAGTTGTGGCTGCCCTTCCTATGAGGCTTGAAATATTCTGGGTCAATGGGTAGAGGTTCTAGAACAACAAGGGTAAAAGCATGAAAAAAAAATCTTCTTTTTGTAAATCCTCAGATCACCTCCCTATTCCTAAGGATGTTGTAATAAGGATTTAAATGGCTTTAGTCTGACTTTGCCTGGATGCTTCTTGCATTCTCAATCTTCCCTTGAATTCCTTAAATACTGATAGGGTAAGCAGCTTGTTTCCTAGGTTAGAATTATGAAAGAAAGCAAAGCTGCTGAATTTTCTGAAGAATACAAGGGAAGTTGAGGCCTGGAATATCTGGTGAGGACATTTGAATGAGAGACTGCCTTGTTAGCTCAGCTTTCAAAATAGACTTTAATAATGAAAAACAGAGTGTTTTACCAGACACGATGGGGAAAATTAATGGACTGCATGACATCAAATGCTGAATAGAATGGTTTTGGGGTCTGCAAATTCAACAGTGGTTTATACCTGGGTGGTGAGATTATAATTCCGCAGTTATCAGTCCTCAAAGCATTTTTTATTTAGATTTTATTTCTAATGGGAAAATTTCACATATAAGCCCTGAGTCTCATTTTCCTTATAAGACTGGAACGTCTCCCATACTTGTTAAAAAAAATTATCCAAACATTGTAAACAATGGAAAAAGTTTCCTACTTTTTTTTTTTTTAATGCTTAATAGAGCACTGTCAGAAAAGCCTAAGATTTATACAGATTCCTAGTCTTAGACAATCTAGGCCCTGGATTTTAGGGATGCAATAGTATTTGATTTAACTTTTAGTGTTCATTAGGGACAAGATTCTTCAAAGTTTAGATATTGACTTGTAGAGGATTGATTCACTGAAAAAAAAAAAAAATTCCCCATAGAAATAAAATAACACAATAGGAAGTAGTGTGATATAGTTGCATTTTTAACCTCTTTTCATACTAGCTTAACTTTATTTCAGTATTCTTTCCTTTTATTGACTATACATAAATATGCCAACTTCTCATTTTGTTCTTTGAATCAGCTTTATCATCTTGTTAATTTTCCCCTAGTGAGTTAAATCCACTTTGACATGTATTCAACTATACATTTGTAAGACAATTCTTATCTTTTAGAAAATTATATCTAGATTTCCTTCACATCCCTAATGGCAACCAGCAGCTGAAACAATCAACAGCACCTCTCCACAGGCAGAGGCAGCTCTGCAGTTTGACCCAGCCCCCTCCTCCCATTCCTTATAGCCTTTTGCCCAGACCCCTCCCTCAGACCCATATCCTTCCTGGCCTCTGTTTCCCTTGTAGTTCATAGCCTCTGATGTGCATCTTGAGGTCTTAGCAGAGCAATAGCTCTTACACTTGAACATGTGGCAGAATCTCCTGTACTGGAGGCATCTCCATAAAAAGGGAAGGATCAAGTTTGGGCTCCTGGCAGACCCCTCAGTCTGCCCACCCACACTCCTAGAGTCCTTGCTAAAACAGAGAACTGAGTTCTAGCCAGTCTCCAACTCCTTAGGCCTGCAAAGGTGTCAATTATTTGCATGTCTAACAAGTTCTCAGGTGATGCTGGAACTGTAAGAGCAAGGATCACACTTAATAAATCCTTGATGTAGTAGATGGTGGAACTTGAGCTTAGTCTTGATGGGGAAAGGTATCCCCACTGTTAAAATTTGGCAAGTTGAATGCAAGACACAGCAAAGTAAATTTCATTAGAATCTCTTGAGGCGCTTCCTTAGTGATGCAAGGGGTTAAGTCACAGCACTCTGAAGCTAGCCACAGCCACAGAGACAGAGTGGAGAGCAGAATAGGTTGATCTTCTGAAATACACTGCTGAGGGGAGCAGCGGACAAGACAGGAAAGGTCTGCTGCATCATGTGGGTCAGCTCCCTGGCCCGGGATTGAACTTGTGCCACAGTGGCTGTCATAGGGCTGTGACTTAACCCCTTGCACCGCCAGGGAGGCCCTTACAGCAGGAACATTTAACAACACACAACAACATCTGAATTATAAACATAAGAGCTAATAATGATAAACTAAAAGATTCTTAAACTACAGTTAGGCCATGATAAACAATCTTTTGTTCACAAATAGAAGAAAACAGTGATTTTTATAAAAATATTATTACATACAACAGTTTGGCAGCTACCACTTAGAATAAGATAAAAAGGAATCTTATTAATTATCTTATATAGTAATTCTCTAATTAATCATCTTCAGATAGTAAGGAGTGTACTACACTTCCTGGAATTTAAATTTCATTTTTACAATTACATTGAGTTTTTTTTTTTTTTTTTCAAAGACAGAAGTAGTGTGCGGAGAGAGGTTGGATACTAGCCAGAGCCAAATAAATTTCTAGTGTATCACTGACCATTTGTGAAACCGTAAAGATCATTTTGCATCTACAAATTCTAATGTGCTTGCCTCTAAAATAAATAATACGCCTATAGTAAAATCAAAATGCCCAGTAAGGTAAAAGCAAAGCTACACAGAAAAGTAAGAATGTACAGATAGTGTACCTAGCGCAGGATCTTGAGTGTAAGAGCACCAGTAAGGGCTAGTTCCTGCTTCCACTCCAGAAGGCAGGGTCTGCTAGGAATTAAACAAGAAGAAAGATGCTGGGAGAAAATCTATTGCTTAGTGCCATGAATCCTCATGTTTTCCTGAATTGTTCAAGCATCAGACCACTGCATATTTCAGAGAAAACAAATCAGGCATACTATTGCAGTGCTGATACAATATGCCATCAACTGGTAACTAAGAAATCCTCAGCGCCTAATAGCACCATGGTAGGTGATTTAAATGGGTAAGTCAGATGCAGCATATTGTATTTTCATTTGATTGTGTTTTGTTGCGAGAATCGATGAGAAAGAACAAGGCAACAGCTTGAGAAAAAGAGAGAAAATTGGATGAATTGCATTCATCCTGGATGCAGAAATGTTATACAATTATAAGTGGCATGAAAGGAAATATACATAATTACAGTCTGCACAGAACTGAGAACAAACGGAAAGGGTGACTGGAGTGAGGGGAAAGAAGAGAAATCTGAGAAACTGGCCGTTCTGCATTCCAGACACAGGAAGATTTCCTCTGCAAACAGCATCCTGGCCAGACTTGCCAGTTATGTGTATGACAAAGCAGAAAACAAACGCACTGATTAAAGTGCTGAATTCATCCTCTGACTCAAACACAAGTTACAAGAAAATAGGAGCCTCAGTTGGATGGAGATTTGGCATTTTGATGCAAACAATGCTGGGGTAGAGACATACCTGGAGTGGCTAAATTAAGTGCTCATAACATGAAATAAAGGTTGAGATTGTTTGGAACAGAGGTATTAGGAAACAGACAATATTTTATTCCCTATTGTAAGAGCATCGCCACCTCCAGTTGTGTTAAAATTGACCACCCACAACTTCCCTGGTAGAAATGCAATAGCACTTCTGTGATTTGTAATAAAACATTAGCCCTCCCTAGCAACTCTTATTCCTGAATGATTGCAGACAGTGTCTAAACTGGATTACAGAAGTCTAACCAACTACAGGTACCAAAGCCTGACATTCCTCTGTCCTCCAGATGTGAACACTACCACGAATCATGCAAGAAAAACTAATTGCCCTTCCAGTGCCTTTGTGAAAGAGAATAGTTCATAATGTTTGGGACCAAGGACCTGGCTTGTTCACACTCAGATAACTTTAGCTCTTCTAAGGGCAAGGAAATAGGATAAGCACTGAATAGGAATCACCGTTTCTCCCTTCAAAGTAGAAGCTGCTTTTAACGTTGAGAACTTGGTTGATTCGTTAGCTGAGTGCACGGGAGCTTTCACTCTTGACATCCTTGCATAGCAGCATTTCTCAGACATCCATACCTCATGCATACAAATCTCCCTGGATCTATTTAGTGCAGATTCTGTGGAGTAGAGCCTGAGACCCTGCATTTCTAAGAATATCCAAGTGATGCCTTGGAGCACATGGCACCGTGAGTAGCAGATGCTGGATAAATGTGAAATGGATCAGCATAAACATCAAATCGCTTAATGTTCCACACATAAGGACTGGACATCAATCCAACATGATGTCCTGTTTAAGAATGGCAACGTTGGAATCTTGTAAACCTGAATTTAAGCCTTAACTTTGCTACTTACTAACTCTGTCACTTTGGATAAGTTAATTTATTTGAATTTCATTTTCTTTCCTGTAAATGGCTTATGTTTTACCTATATTGCCTGTTAAACTGTACCTGTTTCAGATGGTAATTAAGAGAATCAATTTCAATAATACAATAAAATACAAAGCATAGGGCTATGTACTATCTAAGAGATAGTACAAATGACAACCAATGTAAGTATGTGAGTTTGTAATGTTTATATAAGTATGTAAGAACCTCCAATTACCACCTTCTAACATTAGCAGTAGGATGAGAGTAAGATTTAAATCATTTACTAAACAAATACATATTAATTGAGGGCTAATCTGAAGCAAGTATATTCTAGCTTTGATGATACTGCATTTAAAATTCAAAAAGTGATCCCAATTCCATGTAGCTGACATTCTAGTGGAAAAACAATAAATAAATAAATATATAAACATACACAAATGGTGATAAAAGCTTTTAAAAATGAAACCTACAACTACATGACATTCTAGAAAATACAAAACTATAGAGACAGTAAGAAAAATCCAGGGTCGCTCACCAGGGATTGGGGGTTCGAGATGAATAAGGGGAGTACAGGAGATATTTAGGGCAGTAAAACTATGCCACCTGATACTCCAGTGGCAGAAACATGCATAATTTATCCAAACCCATAAAATATATGACACAAAGTGAACCCTAATGTAGTCTATGGACTTCGGGTGTTGATGATGTGTCCATGTAGTTTCACTGTAAAAATGTGCCACTCTGGGGGGGAATGTTGATTCTGAGGAAGGTTGTGTGTGATTGTGGGCAAGGGCTATTTGGAAACATCTCTGTGCTTTCTGCTCAATTGTGCTATGGACTTAAAACTGCTTTTAAAAAACAAAGTTTACTTTGGTAGGAAGGAAAGAGGGAGGGAAGGAGGAAAGGAGTGATAGAGAGTAAAGGGAATAGAGAGCATCTGGCAGGGTTTGGAAGGTGAGAAGTATTTGAAATTCTGCCATCGGGTGGGTTCCCTCTGAGGAGGTGGTATTTGCAACACTTGAGTGATGACAATAAGCCACTATACAAACGTATCCCTCACCTCTACCCTCAGGTTTCAAGTTCATGTTGTATGGAATGTTGAAGGTTACACATATTCTCACAGATGTGGAGCTGCATTCAGCTGATGAAAAGTGTTTGTTCAAGGGGTGCACACACTGTTGCTCTATTTGTGCGTGACTCGGTTCTAACAGGCGTGAGCAAAGGTGTGTGCCCAGGAGAGGGCAGGACCCCAGGAGGCCGAAGACCAGCGGCATGCTGCTGCTTATGACTATTGGCTCGTCCAGTGAAATAAGCTTCCTTCGTCATCACCACCATTTGCATGCAGTCTCCAGTCTATGCCTTGTATTACCTCACGGGCCACCTCAGGGAACCCTCTAACAGAAATATGGGGATTGTCCTTTTACACAGGAAGAGAGGAGGCTTAAGGAGTCATGTAAATTACCCAAGGTTATGCAGTTATTAAAAACCAGAGCAAATGTTTGAGCCCAGGTTGGTGCTATTCTTTTTTAAGATTTCATTCATTCATTTATTTATTCATTCATTCATTCATTCATTCATTCATTCATTCATTTATTTATTTATTTATTTATGCACACAAGAACTGGGGTACAGGCCAGAGGCGTGGGGGTGGGGGGTGAGAGGATTCACCAGACAGAGCGGAGAGCAGAACAGACAGACTGACTGATACATACTGCTGAGGGGGGCAGCGGGTGAGGCAGGAGAGGTCTGCTGTGCCATGTGGGTCCTCTCCCTGACCAGCGGCAGGGATCGAACTCGTGCTGCAGTGGCTGCGGTTTGCTTCATAGTGCGTTGCTTAACCCACTGCGCCACCAGAAAGGCCCCCAGATTGGTGCTATTCTTACGTCCAGGCTGTCAAATAGTTTCCAACCAGGAATCGTCCCCTCAAACTTCCACCTTCCCTATGACTCAACAGTAGGAATCTTCCTTTTCCAAACTGTGCTGAATCTTAGAGCAATTGCTATAAGCAGGTTGAGCAAACCATGTGAATGCTAATTTTTATTACTGGAACATAGTAAGAATGCAAAAGCACAATGTCGAAGACAACACCCACCTACACATACACACAATTGGCTTCAGTTCTACCTTTCACCTCCTGATTTCTTCTCTACATTTCCTCTGAAATGCCTTTATCATGGGACCACACAGTGAGTTATTAGTCATTCACTATTGAACGTTAGTCAGCTATTTGGCTAAGGTTGGTAAAACACCCATACCAAACTGCCACCTCTCACAGCATTTCCAGGAAATCCACTTGTGTGCAGGGTCATCCTACTAGGACAGTTAGGGGCAGGGCAGGGGCAGGAACCCCAAGGGAGGGCACTGCAACACAGGGGAAGGAAACTGAGGCTTGGAACAAGAAGGGGAGGAGGAGCGAATGGGGTGTATGGAGCGCGTGGAAGTGGAGGCTGTTAGAGAAGTCATACTTGAGTTTTCATCTTGATGCTCGCTGGAGCTTCAGTTTCATTATAAAATGCAAACAGCAGCAATAGGGTGGGGGAGGCAAAGTGTAATGAGATTGCAAGTACGTGTGCCCGACACAGAGCCCACTCACAGTACACTAGCTTCTTTGCTGAAGTGAAAGAGTTTCATTTCAATCCACTGTTTTGAAAGTACGTCGACTATTACTCGTATTACTCGAGCCCATGCTTCGTTAATTTTATTGATGCTCTCCATCTATGTCCATAGAACTTTGCCAATTTAAAGAAAAGACATAAACCTGTTATTGGTGAGAATTTTCTTGCCAACCCTCTCCGTTTTATCACCAGCAAACAAGAACAGTTAACATTCCCAGAGCACTTAATCTGAGCCAGTTACAGTTCCAAAGAGATCGAATCTGGCCAAGCTAGAGTGGTGCCCATATCATCCCCATTGTAGAGAAATGGAAGCTGAGGCACTGGTAAAGAATATTTACCAGAAGGACAGGCATGTGTGTCAAATTTGCTTTATTCCATACAAGGAGCCATCAGCGGGAAGCAGAACCTGCCTTTGACATTTGTGCAGAACTTCCTCTCCTGTGATAGAATCTTCTCACATTTCTGGTCAGATAATCAGATCATGCCAGGCAGGACCCAGACCACTCAGCAAATAAAAAAGACTGCACATACCCTCTGAGCTTCTGAGAAGACACTTTTATATCCAGAAGTAGATTATTCATTTCCACTTTACTGTAAACCTCCTAACTGCTGATGTTTAAACATCTCAGCTCTCTGCAAAAATCCAAGTCCCAGTTTTAGGACTCTAACCCTCCTGCCAATTTCATAAGCAGTGCAGACATAACATGGCTCTTTATTTTGTCCAAATGTACCAGCTCTGAAAGATTTAATGCAGAAGCATCCCATAATGGCACGCTCAGGTCCAAAACTCTGGCACTGAACCAGCTTGGTGAGGCAGGCTCAAAGAAGAAGATACTAAAAAGGGCACTCTCTGAGCTATAATGGGAATGTGGCTTAAGGGACAAAATATGTAGCTAGTTTACTTTGCAAATTCTGTGTTCCTTCTGAATAGAGCTTGCCTCAATCTCTTCTGCCCCTAGGCTCCTTTTAATGATTTGGGTTTAAGTAGGTCATTGTTAAAGTGTTATAAACTTCAGTATTTGTTATCTCCATAATTGGTATGTGGACTGTAGTCATAACCTTGGTCCAGACAGCTGTTTCAACTGCTGGATGGATGACATTCATCCAACTTTGAACATATTGGATCAGGTCCCATTCAGCATATTTTTCTACAGCTAATCACAAATTGGGGTGAAACATAAGAAAAGGCTGCATTTGTATCTGTGTCTCTCTACTCTCTAAACATTCCATGGCTTGTGACAGTTGCTTCTTAAAGTTCTGGGAAGCACCCAAACCAGCAGGGATTTGGAAGAGTCAACAAGAGACCCTACTCTATACAGCTGCAGTCTGAGTGTGTATGATAGATGCTGGCTTGAGACATTGCATTCCTGCTGCCAAGATGCTAGAAAGCACCAGGTCAACACCATTTCCAACCATCCTACAGACAGCTTGGTTTCTTCTTTCATTACACATCCTGAAGCTCAGAAAGATACAGTACTGTGTTGGGGGTGAGCTTTCAGGAGAAACCTAAATAATAAACTGAAGAAAATAAAGACATGAAGAAAAAGAAACTGAAGATTTGTTGAAAATGAATCACATTTTTCTTCTTTTATTTTGTGTTATTTACAGTTGTAAAAAAGGAATAGTTAATTCACAGGACTCCCAGAAAACTGGAAGATCAAAGTGGTTCCAATATATGTCTTGGGAAAACTGTATGTTCTTTTCCTTTTGGTCCATAAATCAAAAAAGAGATTCACGGGCCTCCCTGGTGGCCCAGTGGGTTAAGCAACGCACTATGAAGCAAAACCACAGCCACTGCAGCACGAGGTCGATCCCTGCTGCCGGCCGGGGAGGGGACCCACATGGCGCAGCAGACCTCTCCTGCCGTGCCCGCTGCTCCCCTCAGCAGTGTACTTCTGTTGATCTGCCTGTTCTGCTCCCTGTTCTCTGTGGTGAATCCTCTCACCCCCACCCCCACACCTCTGGCCTGTGCCCCAGTGCTTGTATGCATGAATAGATAAATCTTTTAAAAAAATTTTAATTAATTAAAAAAAAAAAGAGATTCACATAAAGCTGACCACTGTTGAGTCCCCATTGTTAACACCCTGATCCAAATCACCACGCTGTCACCTGGATTACTTCCACTGCCTCTGCTTCCATCCACCACCCACCCGTCTATTCAACATGACAACCTGAGTGAGCCTGCTAAATTGTCAGGTCGGGTGACTCACATCCCATCTCTTTAGGATTAAAGCTCACATTTCCATAGTATAAGGTCCTACAAGATCTGATCTTCCCATTTCTCTTTTGACTTTTCTCTCACATCTCCTGACTGTCCTGAATAGACCAGGTTTGTGCTTATGTTTCAGAGCACCTGCTCTTGCTGTTCCCTTGATTTGGAAAACTTTCCCCCTAGATATTCTTTCACGTCTCTATTGTTTACAAGAATATGCAGTGTGGAGGTTCCTCAAACTACTAAAATCCAAACTCCCATATGATCCAGCAACCCCACTCCTAGGAATATACTCAATAGACAAAAAATACTGATTCAAAAGAATACCTGCACCCCTATGTTTATAGCAGCACTCTTTACAATAGGTAAGACCTGGAAACAACCTAAATGCCCAAAAACAGATGACTGGATCAGGAAGATGTGGCACATATACACAATGGAATACTATTCAGCAATCAAAAATGACAAACTAGACTCATTTATAGGAACATGAATGGAGCTGGAAGGGATTATCTTCAGTGAAATAAGTCAGAAGGCAAAAGAAAAGTACTGGATGGTTTCCCCCCTAGGAGGAATATAAGGGAACCAAATAAGCAACCAAGGAAAAGAATAATAATAAAAACACAACAAAAACAAAAAGACAAGGACAAATTGGGGACACTTGGGGAGGGGGGAAGGAGAGGGTTGAGGGTAGATAAGAGCACAAGGGACCGAGGTGATGGTGCACTGGTGAAATGGTGGTGAGAAGTCCATGGGGACCACAATTGATGTAAAGTATATATAAATAAAGAAGGAAAGGAAAAAAAATAATATGACTTTTATGGAGGGGTCTGTGTTAGATCATTCATTGAAAAATTACAGCTTCACTTCCATTTGTATGCCATCTCCAGTTATATTTTCCTGTTTAATCCTTATCATCATATTACATACATACTATTTTTCTTTACTGGATTGTTACTTCTTTGCAAATCAGAGCTTTTGTCTTTTTTATCACTAGAATATTCTCTAGATTAGTATCTATTACTTGGTTAAGTTTTAATTTCAGGGAAGGAAGGAAGGAAGGAAGGAAGGAAGGAA